>MUZC01001008.1:31609-62101 GCA_002072015.1 Radix auricularia
TAGCATTTTAGTTTTATATCTTTGTTACATTTGTAAAAGTTTCTTTTTATAAAGCCTAAGGTTTTGTTTGATTTTTTAATAACTTCATTGACATGGGGATTCCAAGATAGTTTCTCATTTATTATGACTCCTAAGTATTTCGCATCTTTAGTTTGGGTTAGTTCTTTTCCATGAATGAAATATTTTGAATTTATTTGTTTCTTTTTCTTTGTTACTCTTAGCAGTTGACATTTTTCTGGGTGGAAGGACATACTCCAGTTAGTTTCCCATTTTATTAATTCATCTAAGTCTTTTTGTAAAATTTTGCTATCTTGTTCTGACTTGATTGTTCTATAGATTATACAATCATCAGCAAATAACCTAACTTTAGTTCCTGTTGAGATATTGTTGGGTAAGTCATTTATATAAATTAAAAATAGTAAGGGACCTAGGACAGTTCCTTGTGGAACTCCTGAGTTAACCTTTATTGGTGTAGATTTAGAACCATTAATTATTACAGTTTGCTCCCTACCCAATAGGAAATCTTGGATCCAGTGATGTAAGGGACCTGAGATTCCAAAGTATTTAAGTTTTTTGAGTAAACTAAGGTGGTGAACTTTGTCGAATGCTTTTGAGAAGTCTAGTAATATTGTATCTATTTGATCATTATTATCTAAGCCTTTTGATAGATCATCTATTAGGCCTATCAATTGTGTTTCACATGATCTGTTCTTTCTAAAGCCATGTTGGTGTGGGCATAGGGCATTATATTTGTCAGGTGGTTAACTATTCTGCTATATATTATGTGTTCCAGTAATTTACATGTGATACTAGTAAGTGATACAGGTCTGTAATTACCAGGTGTGGCGTTACATTGGCTAATTTCCAATCCTGGGGCATTTTACCCTGGTTTAGAGAGGCTTGAAAAAGAACTACAAGGATTGGGGACAGTTCATTGCTTAATTCTTTTAATAACCTGGCAGGTAATTCATCTGGGCCAGTAGCTTTGTTTATTTTTAAGTTTTTTAGGAGTGAATGTATACCTATCTCATCTACAGTTATGTTACCTATTTCTTCCAATTTATTTAAATTTATTGAAATTTCCTTGTCGCCTGAGGCAGAAAATGATGATGCAAAATATTTGTTAAGGATATTAGCTTTAGTTTCATTGTCATTATAGGTTTTATTATTTGAGCCTTTTAGAGTGGCTATACAGCCCAACCCCAACCAGATGTCCCAGTCACATATCTTGGGGCAAAGACGTGGCTAATGGACCACTTCAAGGAAAAGTGGTACCAGGAGTGGGAAGATGGAGCTACAGCCAGAGGGGTGTTCGCTAGCATGCCCAGGCCTAGCAGATCAGACCAGTGGTGGGGTCTAAAACGAAGGGAACAAAGTTTGGTGACCCAAATGCGCACCGAGCACTGCCCAACCAAATCTTACTTTAACAGGCTGGATCACAACAGGGACCCCAACTGCCGCCATTGCAGCCAAACCCCTGAGACGATCATACACTTGTTGACGTCATGTCCCGTGCTTGACATAGTCGGGGAGGTTAGGGGGGCAGGGGAGTCCTACGTTCAGACAATGTTGTATGGCACTGCCCAACAGATGGAGCAGATTGCCCAAGTAATAGCCAAGGCCTTAAGAGAGTAGATCTCAGGCCCAAAGAATATGTGTTTAGTTTAGTGTGGCTATACCTGAAGGCTCCATTTTTTTAGATTTGATAAAGGACCATAAGTTTTTATTGTTATCTTTAGTTATCACATTGTTTATATAATTATTTTGGAGGTTACGGCTAAGTTTTTGTGTCAGGTGTTTAATTTTTAAGTATTTTTTGTGTATCCTTTCTAAATTGGTAGCCTTAAATTAGTTAAATTTCTTAAATAAATTCTCCTTTAGTTTGCAATACTTTTTTAATTTAAAATTGAACCAGCATTTATTAATTCTATTTGAAGTTATTTTTGTTGGAACATTCTGATCCATTATGGTTTTTAGATTTGTTTTTATTTCCTTCCATATTTCTTCTATGCTGAATTTACTTAGGAAATTTTGTTGGAAATTAGAAGCTGATTGGTGTAATTTTATTAAGTTGCATTTATTCCAAAGATATATTGTTCTTCTAGGCATCTTATTTATTTTAGTTTTTATTGTGTTGGTTACCCTAACAATATCATGGTCAGACAGCCCAGGAATTATTGTGCAGTCTAGTACTAGTCCTGGTCTGTTTGTTAGGAATAAATTTAGTATTTTGTTTTTCCTAGTTGCTTTTTTTACTATCTGTTCTAGGTTTATGTTATTTATTGTGTCTAAGAAATGTTCATTAATTTCTTTATTATTTTGGTGGCTATCAATTGTATATTTTTTCCAATTTATATCTGGAAGATTTAAGTCCCCCATAGTCCAAATTACAACATTTTTATGATTGTCTTTAATATAAATTAGTTGACTGCAGAGATTCCTCATGTATTCTATGTTTGTATTTGGTGGCCTATATAGACAGTCATCCATGACTGTGTCTTGTCTTGCATGTATGTTGATATTGTATTTTTTAAGTTTTAAATCATAATAATTAAATGTTCATGGTGTGTTGTTTCTGTATGTTATGATTATGAGAAATTGTATGCTTTTTTTTTTCTTGCAGATACTGCATAAGAAAATTGTTTTAATCCCTATGTCTATTGAGTTGTATTAGATTATACTTAATACTTTAGCTGTATTGCCAAGTTAAAATTAATTCCCTTACTTATGGCTATGGCACTTATGCCTTTACTTTAAACTTTATATTATTTCTCTTCTAGTTCTAGTACTTCTAGATTTAATGATTACTGAAATTACTGGTGTTACTGTTACTCTTCTTGTCAATTATGAATATTCTCCAGCAATGAATCTTGCTATTTTATGAGGTTGTAGTTGTATTGTATAGATAATATATTGATTATTTTCAATTATTACTATTACTAATAGTATTATTAATATTATGTTCTCTTTATTTTTATTTGTGGATGAGTCCCATGCAGAGATGCGTACTCTAGACTAGAGGGAGTGACTAGTAGTAATACTAGTACTAGTACATAGACTATACTATACTAATCAACTATCAAAGTACTAATTAGTACATGACTTAAGTGCCCAGCATGTTAATGATAATGAAAGGAAGAACGGTTACGTCCGAAGAAATAGAAAGCATTATGCCTCGCCTAACCTCAGATTGGAGGTGTTCACTGTTTCTTGGATTTGGAAGAGCTGGCTGCCCTGGGCCGAGGCCTAGCCCTAGATCTAGATGGTCCTTGGACGACGATATTTATTTTTTGACAAGTTCACTGGCTGAATTACTATCCATGTCCATATCAATGACCAATATCATAAAATAAAATCTATACACTCCTTTAACTCTAAGATGGTATTGACGGTAATATTGAGTAAAAAAAAAAACTTGATGATGTCGTATTCAATCCAGTTTCGCAGTAGTATTAAATTTTGTCTTCGGAGTCAATAGGAGCGACTGATCGGACCCGCGTCTTAGTGTTGCGAAGTCCAAGTCAGTGCTGCCAGTGACAATTGTAAGAAAAACCTAGCCAACATGTTTAAAAAAATATATATAAAAAAACTGGACCCGGAAGAAAAAACCTAGACACGCGAAAAATAAACAAAAAATCTACAATTTTTTATCTTTTCTACATAATTATTTTAAAAATGCACTTACATCTGTATTTATTCATCACCTATGTCATCTCCCTCATAAATGGCAACCATGTCTTCATTCTTGGCATCTTTCAGCCTCGAGGAGTATCGCATGTACACCCCACCATCGCGTAGGCTATGTCTCTAATTAAATCTGAATTGGGTTGTCATGACATGCATGTCTGTCCATATTTTGTAACGTGTTGTTTGGCTGGAATTTTGTCCCTGGTGGTTGAAGCTTTTAAAGAATTAGTTCTTGCTGTTTTTACTTGAGAGAACATTATCTCAACACTGGCAGAAGAGTGTGGTAGAACAGTTAAATTTGTCATAAATTCTGATAAAACTTAATACTTTGGCTCATTCAAGCTGTTTTTATGTTGCGTATTTTGTACCAGAACTCTGGGTTTTTTTCCATGGTTTTCATTGTCAATGTCTTGCAAATCTCTGGTTAGCCTGAAACTCCTGTATTCGTCATCCAAATCATTCAATGAATCATCAGGGATCAGATTTGGGAAACTGCTGGCTAGTTTAGCAATAGACGCTGGTGCACTTTCCGTAGATATAAAGTTCAGATCTAAAATTCTAAGTCTTGCGACTATCAAAGGAGAATCTTTGTTTAATTTGCTCACATAAAGTCACTAAAAAGTTCAAACAGTCATTTTTTAATCTGACAAGAACATCATTGATAAGTGATTGTTGCTCCAAAAGAGACATAGTTCTCCCACCTAAAAATTGGTCCTCGATTGGGTTAAACAATTTCCTGTCACCAGGATCGATATCGCATAAAGCTGTATTCATTAGAACTTCTTCTTTAATGTATAAGCTCAAAATGTTCTTGGACTCACTAGACACCATTGTATGTAACAGATGAAGCCTAAAATGTTCCGATTGAAACTCTAAGTTAAGAGCATTAACTTTTCTAAGAACGTACTGAAGAAAACAGAGCATATGTTAGTCCCACGATTAATAAGATGTTTATATATTTTATGAGCTCCATCTACCAAATCAGTTTTTGAATTGGCTTAAAATAATATTAACAAGAGCATCCCATTGTTCCAAAATTACAGAAAAGACATTCTCTCTGGAAAGCCATCTTGTTTGGGCAAGCTTTGGAATACGGTGATGAACAACCTTGACTACATCTTGAATAATGTCAAAATCATTCTGACGCTTGCTACTGCGAGGGAAGTACGATGTGATATCCTTCAATAGTGACTCCAAAAATGGTGGCAACACTGATACTGCGTGGCTTGCGCAAAGTGCAAAAGAATGACATACACAACCTAGCACAAATACTGTGGGCAGAACGTCTTTTAGTAATTTTTGAAAACCATTGCCAATCCAATTATGTTATTTAGTAGAATATCACGTTTTTAAAGAACAGATTTAAAGGCATCAGAAAGTCCTGCGGCACTACCGTTTTCAACCGTAACAGTTTCAAGCAACGCATCAACAACATCGAGTTTCTTATGGTCAAAGTAACGAACAACTATAGCTAAAATCTCATCATCATCTGTGGCGCTACAGCCCATGTAGGGCCCTGGCCTGCTCCACCACATCCTTCCATTCAGATCGATTGATGGCTTTCTTTCTCCATGCTCGAACCCCCAGCTGGTGTAGGTCCATTTCCACATCATCGATCCATCTCAGTCTTGGGAGACCAGTGAGTCGTCTGCCTCCTGGTTTTTGCCTGTAAATGATTTTTGCTGCTCTATATTCTGGCATCCTTTCAACATGCCCTGCCCAGCGTAGTCTTCCTTTTTTGATTCATGGGTGGGTCTTTGTACATATGGTAGCCTATAGTTTTTGATTTGTGCGAATTCTCCAGACATTATTTTCTATCACAGGGCCATATATCTTGCGGAGTATTTTTCTCTCCCAAGTATAGAGTAGGTTCTCTGCCTTTTTGGTCAGGGTCCAAGTCTCACTAGCGTACGTTACTAACGGTCTTATAATAGTGGTGTATATTATTTTCTTTGTTTCCTTTGAGAGGTTTTTGCTTCTTAGAAGTTTTTGTAAGCTGAAGTAGGAGCGGTTACCTGCTGTTAACCTTTCTTTCACCTCCGAAATTAACTCAGTGTGTTCGTTTATAGTTGCCCCTAGATATTTGAAGTTAGTAACTCTCTCAAATTTGTGTTTGTTTATGATGATATTATCATCAGTATTGGTTTTTCGTGACATAATCATATATTTTGTCTTTGGTTCGTTTATAATGAGACCAGCTTTGGCAGACGCATATTCGAGTTCCTTGAAAGCTTTATCTATGTCATTCCTGTTTCTTCCCAGTAGCGCTATATCGTCTGCATATGCCAGGTATTGAAGTGGTTGACTATACAAGGTTCCTGATGGTCTTTGTTCTGTTATGTCTCTCAGGAAATAGTTAGTTATGGTTCCTCTGGAACTAACATGTATGTGTCTAATGATTTTTCTAGTGTGATGTTGAACAGCATACATGATAGTGAGTCTCCTTGTCTGAGACCGCGGTCAACTGTGAACTCCCTAGAGTAATCTCCCTGTAACTTGACTCTACTTTTGCAATTTGCCATTGTCATATATATGAGCCGAGTTAGTTTGTTTGGGACTCCAAGTTCCTGTAATGCGTTGTATAGGTAATTCCTATTTATGCTATCATATGCAGTTTTGTAGTCGATATAGAGTTGATGTATGTCGATGTTATATTCATAGCATTTCTCCAGGAGACATCTTATAGTAAAAATATGATCTGTGGTTGATCTATTCTGTCGAAATCCACATTGATAGTCACCTAGTATCGATTCACTATACTTTTCAAGTTTTCTTGCTATGAGCTTTGTGAGGATTTTATACATCACATTGAGGAGTGATATTCCTCTATAGTTATAGCAGGTTAACTCAGATCCTTTTTTGTGAATTGGGATTATGAGTGCTGTGTGCCATTCAGCTGGCATTTCTTCCTCCTGCCAGATTCTGGATGTAAGTTCGTGTATTTGCTTATGTAGCTCGGCACCTCCTTGTTTTATCAATTCCCCAGAGATGAGGTCAATTCCTGGAGCTTTGTTATTTGTCATGGAGGATATTACTTCTTTTATTTCATTTAGAGTTGGTTGGTTTACCAGCGGGTCCGGTCCTCCTTGCGGTGGTATGTAATCCTCATAGATAATTCCATCTGGTCCATTTAGTAATACCTCAAAGTGTTGTGCCCATGCCTCTAATACTCTGCTGCTCTCTGTTATCAATTCTCCCATCATATTTTCACACATGTGAGATCTTGTTTGAAATCCATTCTTTTCCTGCTTTATTTTCAGGTACATTCCCCTCACATCTCCTTCTTTTGCCAATTCTTCTATCTCAACTATTTTTTTATTTTTCCCAGATTCGCTTTTTCCTTCAACAGGTTTTGCTGGCTAACCTTCTCTTCACTATATTTTTGCAGCATCATTAGTCTCGCCTTGTTCCTTTCTTCTATGAGTTCTTTGCATTCTGCGTCATACCATCCTGTTCTTTTCACTACAGGTTTAAATCCAATTGATTCCTCTGTTACATTTTTAACCATCTGCTTCATCTTTTCCCACTGCTGGTTTATAGTAGCGTTGCTGATTGCTTCTCCATTGTATGTTTTTAATTGAGTTTCGATCTTCTGTTGGTATTCCTCCGTAATTTTTGAGTCTCTACACAGTTTCTGACTGTCGTACTGTTTTTCTTTTTTATTTCGTTTGTTATATATGTTACTAATTCTTTGTTTAAATTTGATCCTGACCAAACTATGGTCTGAGTCTATGTCCGCCCCTCTACAACTTTTGACATCTAATATGTCAGAGCCATGCCTCCGGTCAATAAGTACATGATCTATTTGATTATGAGTAGATCCATCTGGAGATATCCATGTCATTTTGTGTATTTGCTTATGTTGGAATTTTGTGCTACTGACTGTCATACCTTTACCGATGGCAAAGTATATAAGTTTCATTCCGTTGTCATTGCTCTCATCATGTAGACTTTCCTTCCCGATTGTTGGTCTGTAGGGTAGTTCTTTTCCAATTTTTGCATTAAAGTCCCCAAGGACTATTTTCGTGTCATGGCGAGGTGCCTCATCATATACACTCTCCAGTTTCTCATAGAAGGCTTCTTTCATGTTGTCGTCTGCATCTTCCGTTGGAGCATGTGCACAGATTAATGAGATATTGAAGAACTTTCCTCTAATTCTTATAGAGCACAATCTTTCATCAACAGGCTTAAAACCAATGACTGCATTCACTGCCTCTCTCTTTACTGCAAATCCTGTTCCTAAGGTATTTGAGGTGTTTCCACTGTAAAATATTGTATACTCCTTAGTACTTAGGATATCCGAGTCTCTCCATCTTATCTCCTGTAGTGCTGCGATAGCTATTCTATATCTTAGCAGTTCCTCACTGAGGCGGGCCAGGGCACCTGCTCTATAAAGGCCAAGTACGTTCCTAGTGGCTATTAGAATCTCATGTTTGTGGACAGGCATGGGTCGTAATCCAGTGTGATCAGTCCGAATTTCATTTTGTGGTTTCGTTTTCGTAACTGTATTTTTTAACGTGACAGGGTCGTCAGCCCTGTGCACAACCTTCTGGGGGGGGGCTGCCCCTTGTAGCTCTCAGGATAGCTGCCTTTGTTTGGGTTGGGTCCCTAGCCTATGTGGATCCCTCCACTTCCTGCTAGGCAGCAGGTTCTGATTTTGGTCCGCCCCGGTTATTTTATTTCCCCGGTACCCTCCATATCTTGTGGGCTTTCCCCTATCCGCCACCTGGGGAGGCGCTCGATGGGAGATCAGTATCTCCACACGAGATAGCTCAAATCTGCGTTACTGAAACATCAGTACTTTCGTCAATAATAACCGAAAATTTCTGGTTTCTGCACACCTCATTAATTTCCATTTTTTCTTGTTGCGCAATTCCATCTTGAATAACATATGACAACTTTGTTCTTTTGAAATTTATTTTACTGGCAATACTGATATCCGGGAAATCTCGCCTACAGACTTCAAGTAAATGATCAACATGTGCAAATGGAATGTGATGTTCTGAAAAATAGCCAGCGATTAAAGCTTCTGCGTTAGCTATTTTATCTGACTCACTTGATTCCGGTTTCTTTAGAAATTTATCAATGGACACTCTCTTTTTAGCTTCTTCAAAACATTTCTTGTGTTTTTCAGTGTTTTTATGAGTTAGTAGCATTGATTTCGTGGCATTCTTGAGTGTAACACAGCAACGTTTACAATAACTATGTTCCTTATAATCTTTATCTCTCTGTAGCCAATCCTTGAAATTTTGGTCTTGCAACCACTCCTCCCTAATTACCTGCACAAAAAAAATACAAACCACATTTTTCTTTTTTTCCCTGGAGGCTGTGTTGACTCATTGTGAAAGGTTAGTTGAATAGCACGCTAATATTACTTTATTAAACAGTGGAGCAAAGCCTTCTCTACATACGGTTATAAAAACACATCTTTGATTCAGAACCGACCTCACTTAAATAAATGTTCACATCACAATATGGCAGACGGAGGCTGTAGCCTCGCTATAGACTTTCGAAAGATGCCACAGAGCAATATAAGAGTCACATTTTTTAATCCAGTGGAATAGAGACTTGTTATCCCGAATTCCAAATCTCCCTCCTTTAAATAGCAATTTCCCTCTCAAGGTTACTAACCCTTAACCCAGAGGCGTCACTAGGGTTGGTGTCACCCGGGGCGGTAGCTCATGGTGTCATCCGGGGCGGTAGCTCCTGGTGTCACCCCGTCATGATTTATCCCATAGAACTCCTCCGAGTTTTCCAGTGCCAAATATAGAATTTTACTGTCTGGTGTCATCCCCTGATGGTGTCACCCGGGGCGGCCCACCCCCACCGCACCCCTCTCGCGACGCCACTGCCTTAACCTTGAGTATTTACCGCGCCATTGTACATTCCATGAAATCTATCATGTAATCAACTTTCAATCATTATTTGGTTTGACATTGATTGGTTAACACACATCATGCGACCTCCAATAAATAGTAACTTCTCTCCCAAGGTTACTAATCCTTAACCTTGAGTATTTCCAGCGCCTTTGTATATTTTATGAATTTTATTAGGTATGCAGCTCCCCAACATTTTCAGATAGACCTTGATTTATTGTATTTTTTTAAAAAAATTATTCTATAAAAAAAGGTCAATAATTCAGTGGCGTTGCGAAGGTGGGCAAGGGGGGCAATAATTCAGTGGCGTAGTGAATGGGGGGCAAGGGGGCAAATATCCAAATGCAGCCACCCATGAACAAGTGCTCAACATTACCAACGTTTTTTTTTAAATTGCAAAGCATCAGAAATCGGATAAAAGAGAACTGACAAAGAACAACAATAAGTTGTAAAAGAAAAAAAAAAGTGGCAGGACGTTTTTGTTAAAATTTTTGACATTATTAATGCTTGGCAAAAGTAAGTGTTTTTTTTTCGGTCATAGAGAGGACAATACTATTTGAAATAAAGGCAATATCCCGGAACCAATTTATTTGCTTGCTAAGTACGATCGAGGACTCCCAGAATATTGTATGAAATAATGGTTTTAAAAAGTGTCATCTAAAATTCAAACTGAGCTCATAGCAATTTTAAGTGTTATATATCGCGAAAAATCATCCTTTTTCGGGAACAAGATACCCCATCCTGCCAGGGAGTCTGCCTTTTCATTGCCCTCAACATTCACGTGGCTTGGGATCCACTGCATTGTTACCCTACCTCCAAGTCTTTCGAGCTTACCCACGTCTTCCAAAATTACATCAACCAAGTGGGTGCCACGTTTTTCGGTCAGCAGGACCTCGAGAGCTGATCTTGAGTCGCAGAACAAGACCGTGTCAAAACCTACCTTGTCTGACCCTTGCAGTTTTTGGTGCACACGTTCCAGGACCCTGTGTATAGCCTTAAGCTCTGCATCGTAGTTTGACGCCATGGTCCCACAGGGTCCTGAATGTTCCTCTTTTGATGGCTTGCCTATTGGGTGTAGGATGAGCGCACCATATCCTACAGTTCCTTCTCGCGGTTGGCAGACCCATCCGTGAACACTTTCACTTGGGTTTACGCGAACCCTTCAATTGTCTCAAGGGCAGCCAATTTCAGTAAATATTCAGGGCTGCGTTTCGTCACTGCCGTGTCAGTCAAAGACAAAAGTGTATAGAGACGCGTAGCTTCCGAATAGGGAGGTTTATTGAGGCGCTCATTTCCGTCTGTTTCGTGGGGGTTTGACGGTCCTAGTCCTATCAAGTTCTATTACTTAATACATAAAAGAGTACCACTTCAACTTCCCACGCCCGCCCCAGTTATTCTGCATTAGGTAGCAGGGTTCTCTAGTGTCTAACCTGCGATACATTTCTGCAGTAGTTATGATTGCATTGTCCCAACGTACATCAAGTGGTTCTACGTTTGCGATGACTTCCACGGCAGCTGTGGGTGTTGTTCTATAAGCGCCACAGATAAATCTCAGTGCCCGGTTCTGGATTCGACCCAGTTTCTCCAATGCCGTTTTACTGGCAAAGGCTTGGACAGGCATGCTGTAATCCATTATCGACCTTACACTTCCCAGAAAGAGAGCTCTGAGCGTGCTTGCTCCAGCGCCCCAGTTTGTGCAAGGTAACTTTTTCACCAGGTTGAGCTTGGCGGTTGCCTTGCAGTACAGGTCTTGTACAAAATTATGTATTTGTACCTTTTGATCCAGTTTAACTCCCAAGTAAACCGTTTGATTGTCCCATTTGAGCCCTACATCGCTTAATTTTAGCACTATCTCCTGTTTGAGAATGGTTCGGCCGTTAGTGAAGAGTGAATAGACCGTCTTCTCGGTGTTAATTTTCATTTGCCACCACTGCATGAACCTACTGATAGCTGAAAGGTCGAGCTGTAGTAGCTGTTGCAGTCTGTGGGCATCCTTACCATTGCTCCAGATGACTAGATCGTCTGCATACATGGCTGCACTCGTTTGCAACACACCAGGTAGGTCGTTTATGTAAGCCAAGAACAGTGTGCAACTGAGTGCTGACCCTTGAGTTAGCCCCTGTTGCAGCGTTCTCTTACTGGAGGTTTCACTTCATTAAGTTGTTGAGATCGTCCGGTTTGTGAGGAAACCTTGGATCCACCTGTACATGTTTGCAGTTACACCTAAGGCTTGAAGTTTCAACAATAGACCGGACCTTCAGACCTTATCACAAGTCTGTCGGAGGTTGAAAAAACACTACCACAGTATTTATTTCTGGAGCTCATCTGGTATTGACTGGAGAAGACGGAGCACTTGATCAACAGGCTGCTTTCCCTTTCGGAAGCCCGCCTAGTTGAGATTCAGAAAATTCGTACTCTTCAGGTACCAATAGAGTCTAGCATTAACCATTCTCTCAGCTACCTACCCCAAACACGATATCAGGGAGATCGGACGGTAGCTGCTTGGGAGATCACGATATTTTCCCTCTTTGGGTATTGGGATGATGTTAGCGCTTAGCCAAGCTCCAGACAGGGCCCCCCGTGCCCACGTCTTGTTTATGATGTTCAATAGCAAGGACATTGCTATCATGCCAAGGTGTTTTTTTATCATCTCGTTATTTACTTTGTCCTGTCCTGGTGCCTTGGTGGTTTTGCACTTACTGATCCCTGTTTGCAATTCGGTCAAAGTGAAAGGTGCGGTAAAGACCTCAGCATGTGGTCCCTACTTTTATATCTTTATATCTTAGATATACAGACGCTCCTTCTATGCAGAAGACTATTGCGTCCACAGACCATGACAGATGATCTGTTGGCAAGTTATGCAGCGGTCACAGGCCATGGCTATAAGGGTTTCACGCATTACCCAGCCGCCTAACTATTGTCTAGTTAGTACCCATTCAGAGTTGGGTGACTCGGGGACTCCTTAGGCCCCGGGAACAAATCCTCGCCTTGCGTGGATTCGAACTCGTGACCATCGGTACGCCAGTTGAGTGCGCTACCACTCTCCATGTTTCCTGAGATGGTTCAGGGTACGGTTTTGACTGGTCTCTTTTGCAAAGTGCTTAATCAAAGCATCGGCACATTTTGTATCTGTGGTTACAGTGCCTGTAGTCGTTTGCAAAGGGCTCGGAATTTTTCGTTTTTCTCATGCCAGAAAGAGCGTCAATCAGTTGCCATACCCTTCTAAGGTTGAGTTTTCCGCATGAACTAACCAATTCTTCCTTTTTAGCCTTGAGAGTCTCTTCCCAGACTTTGGCTGTTAGCATATTATAAGCGGTACGAGCAGCCACCGTTTTCAGCATACCCGCCTTTTTCCGGGCCTTCTTCACGGACGAGTTCCGCAAGCTTTTTGTTCCAGAAAAGTCGGAATTTTAGATTCTTACATGTTCTCGGAATGGCTTTCTCTTGCCATCGACAAAATAACTCCCACGAAGTCATTGTAAGCAGTCTCTATTGACTTGATGTTCTCTGGGCTTTCGGATGAGCCCGCGAGCGTGCTTTTGATCCATTCACTGAATTCTTTTCCAGTCTGACTTTGCCGAACAGCCAATGTCTCCTGGTAAGCGTGCCTTCACCAGCTCAATATCAATTTCTACAAGGATCTGTCTATGGTCGCTACCTACTTCCGGCAACACCTTCCATTCTGTTTTTGCCTCCAGTGTTTTTTAGTTCAGCTGAGACGAGGGTCAAGTCCGGTCGCGACAAAGCACTGTTGCCGGTGTGCAATAGTGTTGGACAACTATTTTTATCTTGTAATCTTATTAAGTTCGACATCCTCTAGGTAACGCTGGGATGCGTTTTTATCGGGGTATCCTAATGCTTCAGTGTGAGCATTAAAATCCCCAGCAATAATATGGTTTTTTAACATCGTTGTGTTATGTATAGGGAGGCACAAACGTGTTTCTTTGAGTGTTATAAATATTAGAAATGGTAAAAGTTTTACCAGACTTAGTGATGCTTAATGTCAGGCTATCTGTACCCCCAAGTGTTTTGCTCTCTACCGTTTCAGCTGTGAGGTTGTTGTTTTTTTAAATATTAAAGTGACTAGTCCTCTGCAGTTCTTGCACACACAGCGATATACTGAATAACCCGACATGTGCAATGAGTTCTTTTTAAGTAGAGTTTTCTTGCAAAAGAGCAACGTCGACCATCTGCTCGTGGAGCGAATTGGTTAGTTCTGTAATTTTGCTACTGAGACTGCAGCAGTTTAATTGCAGTATAATGAGGTTTTTGGGGAGCTGAACCTTGGCAGCTAGCTTCTTAGGTCTTACAGTACTGCACACGCCTTGTGTCGCCCTGATCCCCGTCACCGACACACAGGGGAGAGGAGGGTCCGTAGTCCTCCCGCTTAGACATTTTTAAAGTATTCCAGTCATATTTAATGAATTAAATGGGCTCATTATATTACCCTTTCCCGATGAGCGGGAACCTTACACCTAACATCGGACTTCGGCATTGCTTGCCAGGAGTTGTCAGTTTCAGGTCGTGGTCAACTCCACGACCTTAATTACTTGTCTATCGAGCCACGTAGAGGCCACCCCTTCTCGACAGTACTAAAATTACTATAATTAGACACGCGGTTACTCGGTAACTCTTGCCTAACAAAGAGTCTAAAGACAAAGATAGACAGTACAAAGTAAACCGATTTAGTTTTGTAGTTAATAAAAAAAAGTGTACACTTTTGTTTAGGCTATAATTTTTGGGGTCGTCTTAGGGGCCGTCCTTAAAGTACGTCACGCTCTAGAAGGGGGGAGGATGGGGTGTAAGAAAGTGTGACAGTTTGTGACAGGGGGGAGGGGGTGTCCGGCCATGTGTGACATCACGGTGTTTTATGTTAAATTTTAATAATTTTGTTAATAAAAATATATGTTTTTACGAAAGTGTGACGTACTTGGGGGGCAGTGGCGGCGTTAGGTAAGCGCGGGGCCTAGTGCCAGCAATGACCCCGTGGGGCCAGAGTACTAGTAAAGATCGCTAAGCACCAGTATGCTATGGTATTTAAAAATATGAAATATCTTGATTATTGTCTTTTGCGATACCTGGGAATAAATTGTTCTCTGCAGAAACAACTTCACTAAGGCCGCTTTCACTGTCGCTAACTTCACAGTGTGGTGACTTCATATCCAATAATGGCGCGTTGGTAGATTCACAACAATCACTGTCACTTGTATCATTAACAGTGGTCGCTATGGTAGAGTCCACAGCAGCAACCGCAGGACAATCAAAAACTTGTTTATCTGCTTGTTTTGGAAAGTACTTATCCAGTGCTCCCTTTTGACTTCTGTCGAATTCTTCTCTTAGCTTGCGTTTTTTAGCTTTTTCTGCGCCTGAGTCATATTTGCGAAATCTATCGCGATCTCTTCCACTCATGTTGATATCGTACAGAGAAATCCCTTTGATGACGCTAATTAATGTTTCCGATCGCACCACTACCGAGACACTGCCATTCCGATGACACAGTTTTCTAAAAATAACTATTTTAGTAAATCTATTGTGAATGACGTGTACACAAATAAAGGGGATTGGCTGAATGGTACATCTGACCTATTTTCCGCTAACGGTGTAATGCTTTCAAATACGTCTAGAGCTACGCTACGGAATTTGACCTTCAAAAAGGATTACAAGAGTGCCTCTTTCGTTTCTTTACAATCGTTTCCAGCATACGTTCTACCATCCACTCTTTGGTTCTACATGTATAGGCTATTAACCAGGACGAGACATGTTCAGGATCGAAACGCGGGGCCTACCTAAGCGCGGGGCATGGGGCAGTCGCCCCAGTTGCCACCCTCAAACACCGCTCCTGGGGGGGATTTGTGACAGTTTGTGATAGGGGGAGGGGGAAGTTAAAAATGGTCAAAATAGCGTTTCGTACATTATGGACACACTTTTAATACTAGTCTCTTCCAAAAAAAAGGGGGGGGGGGCTTATGAACGAATGGGCTATAGAACGATGAATACTCTGTAGATGATGCTCGTTAAAACCTTGGCTGGAAGTTCATCTAGGAGAAGGAAACTCCGACTACAAATCCTCTGCTGCCTTGCGGCTATACCTGCCTTGCGGGAAAGGCTAAGGGAGTAAACCCTGAAAGAAAATCAGGAATTGGAGCACCTACAGGCGGTCTATACATAAGACTTATGTACATACCGGCAGCTCCTGCGACGCCAATGGCAGCCAAGCTGCATCGACGCAAGTCGTTCCCTTGGTTACACCATTGACGTGCAGAGGGGGGATATGCTGTATGGGCAGCAGCTAATTCTCCATAATACCCGCCCAGGCTTGCATCACCTCTGGAGAGGACACTCCAGCGTCGCCGCAAGGTGTCGACAAAACACGGGAAGCAGCAGTTACCGGTTATAAGCCAAAGCTCAATTGACGTAGAGCTAGGCGCCAGGGGCTGCTTCCGACGGTGGGAGAGACTACCAATGTCTCACTGGACAACTACCGCCCGCCTCAAACTGGGCAGCCCCCAGTCAAATAGGTGCTATCCCGTCATGGCCTGCCTTATCCACTGGGTGCGTGGAGATTAGAGTACCACTCAACAAGTGGGCCACTAAGCCCTGCACCAAGAAATACAAAAAAGAAAAAGAAGACCCCAGCTCTTCGAATCGCTAGCTGGAACGTGAGGACTATGTGTCCCGGCATCACTGATGATCTGCAGTCCATAAACGACACACGGAAGACAGGAATAATCGATAGAGAACTTAAAAGGCTAAAGATTGACATAGCATGCCTTCAGGAGACCAGGCTCCCAGACAACGGTTCACTCAAAGAGGCCAATTACACCTTCTTCTGGCAAGGCAGACCGAAAGACGAACCTAGACAGCATGGTGTGGGTTTCGCTGTTAAAAACACTCTTCTACCATCCATTGAACCACCGTCATCAGGCACGGAGAGGATCCTCACTCTAAGACTCAGAACAACTGCGGGCCCAGCAAACATTCTTAGTGTGTATGCCCCAACACTCTATTCAACTCCGGAAGAGAAGGACCAGTTCTATGGAGCGTTAGACCAGGCAATAGCCGGCATCCACAAAGACGAGGCAATCTATCTCCTAGGAGATTTCAATGCTAGAGTGGGGAGCGACCACGAAGCCTGGCCCACCTGCCTTGGACTATTTGGAAGAGGAAAGTTAAATGAAAATGGACAAAGGCTTCTGGAATTGTGCTGCTCACGAGGCTTGTGTGTGACCAACACTTTCTTCAAGTGCAAGGATATACATCAAGTATCTTGGAGACACCCTCGATCCCACCAATGGCACCAGCTGGACCTCATTATCACCAGGCGTGCACAACTAGCTAGCGTCCTACTCACTCGCAGCTATCACAGTGCCGACTGTGACACGGATCATTCCCTTGTCGCCAGCAAAGTACGAATAATGAGGAAAAACTCGTACCACACAAAGAAAAAGGGAAGTCCACGCATCAATACCTCCTGCATGAAAGACCCTGCGATAGCGCAGCTGTTCAAAGACAAGGTGAAGGAAAGTCTCTCAAAGATGTCCCCATGCGTCACCATTGACTCCAAATGGACGCAACTGAGAGACACAATCTATACATCCGCAATACAAGCCTTTGGCAAAAAATCTCACAAAAACACGGACTGGTTTGATGAACATTGGGACGAGATGAAACCCGTCACTGAAGCAAAAAGGAAAGCTCTTATGGCTTACAAGGAAAAGCCTACACCTGACAATTTGCATGCTTTAAAAACAGCTAAGTCACTTGCCCAAAAGGTTGCACGTAAATGTGTCAATACCTACTGGCTTAAGCTCTGTTCCAGTATACAATCAGCTGCAGACATGGGCAATGCAAAAGTCATGTACGAAAACATCAAAAAGGCAACGGGCCCCTTGACGTCAAAAGCTGCTCCCCTAAAGTCCAAAAATGGAGAAATTATTCAAGACCAGGCAGCACAGCTAAAACGGTGGGTTGAGCATTATCTGGAATTGTATTCAACAGTTACCACAGTCTCCAGCACCGCTCTAGATGACATCCCAGATATGCCACTCATGGAAGAACTTGATGTCGTGCCCACACAGGAAGAGCTGAGCAAAGCAATTGACAGTCTAGCTTGTGGAAAAGCGCCTGGGAATGATGGAATACCACCAGAGGTTCTAAAGAGTGGCAAGACAGCTTTACTCCAACCATTGCACGAGATTCTGTCCCTCTGCTGGGAACAGGGCTACATCCCCCAAGACCTAAAGGATGCAAATATAGTGACACTATATAAAAACAAAGGTGATAGGAGTGATTGCAATAATTATCGCGGCATTTCACTCCTTAGTATTGTAGGAAAGACCTTTGCCCGCGTTATACTAAAACGTTTACAAAGCCTAGCATCCCGCGTCTATCCAGAATCTCAGTGTGGTTTCCGGTCCGGTCGGTCTACCATAGACATGGTGTTCTCCATACGACAGCTCCAGGAAAAATGCAGANGGTGGGTTGAGCATTATCTGGAATTGTATTCAACAGTTACCACAGTCTCCAGCACCGCTCTAGATGACATCCCAGATATGCGACTCATGGAAGAACTTGATGTCGTGCCCACACAGGAAGAGCTGAGCAAAGCAATTGACAGTCTAGCTTGTGGAAAAGCGCCTGGGAATGATGGAATACCACCAGAGGTTCTAAAGAGTGGCAAGACAGCTTTACTCCAACCATTGCACGAGATTCTGTCCCTCTGCTGGGAACTGGGCTACATCCCCCAAGACCTAAAGGATGCAAATATAGTGACACTATATAAAAACAAAGGTGATAGGAGTGATTGCAATAATTATCGCGGCATTTCACTCCTTAGTATTGTAGGAAAGACCTTTGCCCGCGTTATACTAAAACGTTTACAAAGCCTAGCATCCCGCGTCTATCCAGAATCTCAGTGTGGTTTCCGGTCCGGTCGGTCTACCATAGACATGGTGTTCTCCATACGACAGCTCCAGGAAAAATGCAGAGAGCAGCAGATGCCACTATACATTGCATTTGTGGACCTTACAAAAGCCTTCGACTTAGTCAGTCGCAACGGGCTATTCCAAATACTGGCAAAAATTGGATGTCCCCCTCACCTACTTGCCATCATCAGACAGTTCCATGAAAATATGCTTGGCACAGTACAGTTCGATGGAGCTAAGTCAGAGGCCTTCCCTGTCAGCAGCGGAGTTAAACAAGGTTGTGTACTCGCACCAACACTCTTCGCAATATTCTTCTCTGTACTTCTTCGATACGCATTCAAGGATAGCAGTGAGGGAATCTGGTTACATACCAGAGCTGATGGAGGACTTTTCAACACTGCCCGCCTCCGAGCCAAGACCAAAACGACGGATGTCCTAATTCGAGAGCTACTATTTGCGGATGATGCGGCACTAACAGCACATACAGAATCTGGTTTGCAACAACTCGTGTCAAGCTTCTCCAATGCCTGCAAAGAATTTGGTCTGCAAATCAGCTTGAAAAAGACAAACATCATGGCCCAAGACACTCGACCTCCTCCTACCATAAATATCGATAATGAAAACTTGGAGGTTGTGGACAGCTTCACCTACTTGGGATCCAAGGTCTCCAATACACTGTCCATTGAAGAAGAAATAAACAGCAGAATTGGCAAGGCAGCCGCAACAATGGCTAAACTAAATAAGCGGGTCTGGCAAAACACCAAGCTAACGGAGAAAACCAAACTGTGCGTCTATCGAGCCTGTGTCATCAGTACACTACTATATGGGAGCGAGACATGGACCACTTATACATCACAAGAGCGTAAGCTTAACAGCTTCCATTTGAGATGCTTGCGCCGCATCCTTGGTATTAAATGGCAAGAAAAAGTGCCTAATAGTGAGGTACTAACGCGTGCCAATACCCAAAGCATGTTCTCAATTCTTAGTGAAAGACGCCTGAGGTGGCTAGGACATGTCAAAAGAATGAGCCCCGGCCGCATCCCGAAGGACCTCCTATATGGTGAACTTGCTTCAGGAAAGAGGAAAACAGGTCGCCCACGCTTGCGATTTAAAGATGTCTGTCAAAGGGACATGAAAGCAGCCAAAATACATACAAGTGACTGGGAGTGTAAGGCAGAAGACCGATCTACGTGGCGCACAGTTGTCAAAGAGGGCGTCATAGTAGCCGAGGAGCGAAGAATGGAGGAGGCTGCAGACAGAAGAGCTAGGAGAAAGGCCAAAACATTTGGAAGCACAGAACTCGTGTGTAAAAACTGTGGCAAAGACTGTCACTCAAGGATAGGACTGCACAGTCACGCGAGGAAATGCAACCCAACCCAACGGTGATGCACCATCGTCTCGCGAGACGGAAGGATGCCGGATAATAATGCCGGATAATACACTGTAGTTATCAGTTAAGACGAGCCAAAAGGGCCGGACTAACAGTCCCTCTTTCCGTGCAAATGCACAGAGTAAAAAAAAAAAATCGGGTGGCGCAAAATTCATTAACGGAAATGCGGAGGAGCGATCCGAAACGTGAATTTAAAAAAAGAAAACTAGTCACAAAAATTGGGCCTTAAATATATTTTTAATAGAATAGCATATAAAATTAACATTTTAAATAAAAGACGATTCATATGTATTATATTATAAAGCAAAATATAGATTTTGACCTGGGCAGCAGTGTATTTTATGACGAGAGGTTATATCGTTCTTTCTATGTTGCAAATGGTGTAACTAGGATATTTTGCACCCATGGGGGAAAATTATTTTAAAATTGTAAAATTGCCGCCCCCAAACCTTTCCGTATTATCAAATTTCACTAAGGTATAACGCTTCAAGCCGGGGACATATTTACCTTTCTTTCCGACATTGTTACGACTTGGACCGCGCACAGTACAAAATGATTTAACTTATATTTTCCTACTGTTACGAGCGGGCGAAGGTTCACATCAAACAATTAATAAGACTAAGACATCTTAGCAAGGGAGAGAAATTAACAGAAATGTTTGATGTATTCTGCAGGTAATGATTCTTTTTTTTTGCATCTATTGAAATTTTTTTGCAATGGCTACATCTTTGATTGCAAACGATGGTTATGGAGATTGGCAGTATTTAGTATTAATCCTAAAAAACATGAAACTAAATATATAAATATATATGTATATATATATATATATATTAGGGCTGTTATCGATTAATTTTAATTTAATCGTTAACTTTTGAAAAATTACCGAATAATTAATCGATAATTTTGATTAAGCTAAAAATAAGATGTATGACCTCATTAAACGGAAAATTTCAAGGGAAGTAACAAAAACAGGCAATTAACTTTTTTTTAAAATTTAAATATTAGAGTTTATTTTAAAGGTTACACTTTAAAAATCTTTTTTTCTTAATTTAGAAGTTTTAACGTAAAAAAAAAAACTTAAAAAAAATTATTTATAATTAATATTTGATTAGTAATTCGGAAAAAATTATTTAAAACTACCTCTTCAATTTAATCACTATTTTATCGATTAAAATAATTTTAATCAATAATAAATTTTACCGATTAATCGAGAAATTAATCGGTAATTTCCGCAGCCCTAATATATATAAAAACATTTTGAAACTAAAATTCATGTCTTGAATTGAGAATTTGTACTAACATCTGCAAACAATAGATGATATTTATAGTGTTTTGGAATGCAAAAACCGATCAATGGACGCTGTTTTTCAACGGTTATTTTCTATCGCTAAACATTCGACAGCTGCTTTGCATTTAGGGATAGCAAAGAGAAATTATCTGAATATGATTTGAGGCGTCATTAGTGTTGGTGTCACCCAGTGTGGTAGCTCATGGTGTCACCCCCTCACGACTTACCTCACAGAACTCCTCTGAACATGCCAGTGCCAAAATGACGGGAACATACATAATTTGACATTTTGTCGTCACCCCTTTTGATGGTGTCACCAATTTGACTCAATACAAGGACATCGAGTTCGTCGGAGAAAAAGTAAATTTGATGAAAATCGGGTCTAGCCCACAATGAATGCACAAGAAAGATACTAATTTGAATTCTTTTACCCCTTGTTGACATTACAATCAGGTCTTTAGAGCAAAGATTTTCTCAGCCACAACAACACAACAGTAACTTTTGTTTTATTATATCATCAATATTAACTAAAAGATGTTAGTTCTGATATTTTGGCGAATTTCAAAGATTATTTGGAAAACCTTTTAATAGATATCAGTGGATATACATTTTCTAATGAAATATCAGGGGTGTATTCAAGGTTGAAAAAATAATGAGAACCTTTGGATGTTTTGAAATTCATAACAAAAATTAAATATGCTACAAACTTGAGCGTTGCTCTGGGAATTTTAGTTACTCTCCTATCTGCATGGGTAAACACATTTTTCCAAAATAAAAATAATCAAGAACTATTTTGGAAACAACATCTTAAAGATGATAGTCAAACCTCGCTATATCATATATTACCAGTTGAGTATGAACTCACTAACAGCTTATACATATTTCTAAATTAATTAGAGATGTCTTTGAAATAAAAGTACCTCTAAAAATGTCTGTCAACAAATTAAGCATTTTTAGTAAAATAAAATTAAAGTGTTAATTACTGTTTGAATGTTGAACTTACGTTGTTTTTCTTTGGCTAAAAAATATAAAAGCTGTAGAGTCTATACCATTTTTTAGAATACTTAAATGTACACGGGGGCGCTATTTCTCCCTTTTTGCACGGAGTGGTTCCAATGCTAAGTCCGGCCCTGGAGCCAATGTTTTTTTAAATTTTAAACCAACACCCCACCTCCCTCATTCCCTTCTCCACTCCCATGACGACCTTTTTAAAAAAAAATACCATATCTAAATGTTTTTTAACAGTACATTTTAGCTGTTGAAAATATTCACTCTAATAATAAAATGATATGAATTTTGTTTTTTGAAAATAATTTGGGTTTGTTTATTTTTTTTTAAAGTTTAAGATTTGGTTGTCAGTGGTTGGTGATGTAATAATTGCTACCACCCGCCCACAGGTTGTTGACGCGCCTTGCTGACAAATTTAACAAATTCGCGCCCATTTTCTTGTGTTTCTAGTGTAGGCCTAGAAGAAAAAAATGATTTTAATAACGCATACAAAGTTATCAGTATGTATAGTTTATCAATTAAAATGTTACAGGCCAAGGTTAACATTGCGCAGAGGTTTAAAATAGCCACGCAGCATATTGTGAAGTATTCACAAATAATGGATGCTGTGCAACTTTGCTCAGGGCGTTTTTTTTTTTTTACTTTGCAGTTGCACAATAACCTTAGAGGGAACATTGACCGCCGCCTATCGGACATTAACATTCAAGCTGCTGGGCCTTATGATCTGACAGAACTTTGCGTCATTGTGGACATTTTGTTTGAATGTTCAGTTTACTGTATTTTTAGTTTATGAGTGTGGCGAATGCATTTACAGCTGGAATAAAAGTTTGTAGAGCACCATAGTATGTTTTGGACAGTATGCTGTTAGCTACTGCGTGAAATGAGGTACATGGATGGTGGCTAGGTTGCATTCTATAGCCGTCATGACCACGAAAATTATGCAGCGTTTTGGACAAGTACTCACGCAGCTTTTGTCAACAATATAGCCTTAATAATTCACATAGTAGACGGACTGCAGAACCATGCATCAAGCTTCTCCGTTGCCTGCAAAGAATTTGGCCTGACCATTAGCATAAAGAAAACCAACATTATGGCACAGGATGCTGCCTCCCTCCCAACTATCACTAAAGACCAGTGGTTCCCAAAGTGGTCCCTGTGGACCCCCTGGTCCGCGGAACCGTTCAGGGGGTCCGTGGAAACTTAAAATTGATTTGGGGGTCCCTGAACAACGTCAGGGGGTCCGCGGAAGATTTAGCGTAAAAATAATATAATTATATTTTTTAAAATTATTATTACGGAAAAAAATGAACAATGAATACTGTAGACGCGATTTTCACGTCCTGAGCTAAATAAAGTTGTTTGCCCTAGAAACAGAAAAATAACTACGATATTTCCACAGTTATAACCAATCAAAATGCCTGGTTAATTGAAAGGTATGTCAAGTTTGATGCGGGAAAGGCGGGGACCCTAAAGGTAGGTCATACAAATACAATCTTTTAACGGAAATGACGATTATTGCAGGGCTGAGTAAATTTTGACGTGTCGGTAAGTGGTATTTATCTAAGTCTAAGGCAGAAAGAATCCAGCTTTCTATTGATAGTACATTTGGTATGATTGGATGATTCCAAATACGTGAGTTAAGTCAGCAAAAAGACTTTTTTATATTCAAAATTCGATTTATAAATATTTTCTAATATATATTTTGAGAAAATTCTTACAAATGTATTTGACATAGAAATCTCACCCGCATCCCCCGCCTTTTTCTTCAAAGTTTTAGATGGCCTAGTGTGAGACAGACTACTGAAAATAGTTTTATACAGCAACGCAATAATGCTGTTACATGCATAACTTGCCTACAATATAAAGTCTAGAAAAGTCGTACATGTAATCAAAAATTTATTTTTATGTAATGCTGATACGAAGTGAATAAACAAATTTTCCCACGCCCACTCCAAGGCTAAAAGAAGTTTACAAACCAGCTTTCGACATCACAAAAAGAATATTCCACTGAGCAATAATTCAGTCCAAAGATGGATTAACGAAATGGCTCAGTGTGTTGAAAATTCTTTTTGTGAATACTTTAAAACATCTGAATTTTCTCTACAGCTTGACGAGTCCAATTTATCAGGAAACGAGGCTTTACTTTTAGCTTATGTAAAATTTGTAAAAGAAGGAACTATTTTGCCAAGCACTGTTTTTTGCTAAATGCTTGGAAACAGATACGAAAGGTGAAACGTTGCTTACTGAATTAAAAAGATTTTTCGATGAAGAAACTATACCGTTGAGTAATATAATTTATGTTATTACTGACGGTGCTCCGGCAATGGTAGGAAGATACCGAGGCTCTGGTATACTTAAAACAAACTGTACCAAATGTATGTTCAGCGCATTGTGTCATTATTTGACATAATTTAGTAGCAAAAATCTTACTGAGCCATTGAATGAATCACTAGATTATATCATTTGAGCAGTTAATAAAATGAAAAGGAATGCCTTCAATGAGAGATTAATTGCTCAACAGTGTTTGGAAAATGATAAAACTATAATCATTTACTACTTCACGCAGAAGTACGTTTGTTAGCAAAAAGTGCAGGTTTAGATCGCAATTATGCTTTCTTTAATTCAGTGCTAGAATTCCTGGAAGGCAAAGACAATGATTTGAGACAAAATTTAGTTTATTCAAAACATGACATAACTACATGTCAGATTTGTTTGCCAAATTTAACGAAACTAATTTGAATCTACAAGGCGACCAATGAAATTTTAACAAAGCTAAAAGCGTAATATCTGCATTTGTTGCAAAACGTTTTCTGTATAAACAAAATTTGGGAAGAGGATAAAATTCTCAGATTCAAAAATTTTCGAAATCGCAAAAAAGTGATGAAGACTTGCTTGCCTAATGTCAACAATTAACGGCTCTTCATGCTGACCTGAAATGAAGATTTGAAGAGATTCCTCAATTGGATGTTCCCGACTGGGCATTTAAACATTTTGCTCAGTGACAAACTCAGATCGCAGACATAGATGAGTCAACACTAATACATTAGCAACTTATTGAATTATCCGCAAATGAGGAAGTAAAACCAATGTTTGAACAAGGATATCACCAATTCTTGTTACAAAAAGATATCCCAATTTTATATTCTAATTATGGATTGTTGTACAAAGGTTGTTGACTGCTTTACTGTCTTCCTATTTGGTAGAACGTGGACTCAGTGAAGTTATAAAACTCATCACAAAATAAATAAATAAATAAAAAATCAATAGACATTAGTACTTGTGGGGATTGCGTTTGCTACTCACAGACATTGAGCCGGACATAAATAGACTCATAAAATTTATTAAATTCCCATATTACATTCATTCAGGTAATTATTAAAAAAAAAAAGAAATTTAACACAAATTACATTTAAATAAATAATTCTTGAACAAAATTTGGTTTTTTAAATTACTAAATTTGTTTACGATACATTTAGGTTTTCAGTTGGGGGTCCGTGGGCAAGTTTTGACTATAAAAGGGGTCCACTGGTAAAAATAATTTGGGAAACACTGCTATAGACGAATCCAACCTGGATGTTGTTGACAGTTTTACATACCTGGGGTCAAACATCTCCAGCATTCTCTCACTGGAAGATGAGATAAGCGGTAGGATAGGGAAGGCAGCAACTGTTATGGCTAGACTGTACAAAAGGATCTGGTCCAATGCCCAACTAACAGCAAGGACTAAGCTGCAGGTATACCAGGCCTGCGTACTGAGCACGCTTCTTTATTGATGCGAGTCATGGACACCCTTACCAGGCCTTACAGTCTCCAACAGTTACCACAGTCTCCAGCACCGCTCTAGATGACATCCCAGATATGCCACTCATGGAAGAACTTGATGTCGTGCCCACACAGGAAGAGCTGAGCAAAGCAATTGACAGTCTAGCTTGTGGAAAAGCGCCTGGGAATGATGGAATACCACCAGAGGTTCTAAAGAGTGGCAAGACAGCTTTACTCCAACCATTGCACGAGATTCTGTCCCTCTGCTGGGAACAGGGCTACATCCCCCAAGACCTAAAGGATGCAAATATAGTGACACTATATAAAAACAAAGGTGATAGGAGTGATTGCAATAATTATCGCGGCATTTCACTCCTTAGTATTGTAGGAAAGACCTTTGCCCGCGTTATACTAAAACGTTTACAAAGCCTAGCATCCCGCGTCTATCCAGAATCTCAGTGTGGTTTCCGGTCCGGTCGGTCTACCATAGACATGGTGTTCTCCATACGACAGCTCCAGGAAAAATGCAGAGAGCAGCAGATGCCACTATACATTGCATTTGTGGACCTTACAAAAGCCTTCGACTTAGTCAGTCGCAACGGGCTATTCCAAATACTGGCAAAAATTGGATGTCCCCCTCACCTACTTGCCATCATCAGACAGTTCCATGAAAATATGCTTGGCACAGTACAGTTCGATGGAGCTAAGTCAGAGGCCTTCCCTGTCAGCAGCGGAGTTAAACAAGGTTGTGTACTCGCACCAACACTCTTCGCAATATTCTTCTCTGTACTTCTTCGATACGCATTCAAGGATAGCAGTGAGGGAATCTGGTTACATACCAGAGCTGATGGAGGACTTTTCAACACTGCCCGCCTCCGAGCCAAGACCAAAACGACGGATGTCCTAATTCGAGAGCTACTATTTGCGGATGATGCGGCACTAACAGCACATACAGAATCTGGTTTGCAACAACTCGTGTCAAGCTTCTCCAATGCCTGCAAAGAATTTGGTCTGCAAATCAGCTTGAAAAAGACAAACATCATGGCCCAAGACACTCGACCTCCTCCTACCATAAATATCGATAATGAAAACTTGGAGGTTGTGGACAGCTTCACCTACTTGGGATCCAAGGTCTCCAATACACTGTCCATTGAAGAAGAAATAAACAGCAGAATTGGCAAGGCAGCCGCAACAATGGCTAAACTAAATAAGCGGGTCTGGCAAAACACCAAGCTAACGGAGAAAACCAAACTGTGCGTCTATCGAGCCTGTGTCATCAGTACACTACTATATGGGAGCGAGACATGGACCACTTATACATCACAAGAGCGTAAGCTTAACAGCTTCCATTTGAGATGCTTGCGCCGCATCCTTGGTATTAAATGGCAAGAAAAAGTGCCTAATAGTGAGGTACTAACGCGTGCCAATACCCAAAGCATGTTCTCAATTCTTAGTGAAAGACGCCTGAGGTGGCTAGGACATGTCAAAAGAATGAGCCCCGGCCGCATCCCGAAGGACCTCCTATATGGTGAACTTGCTTCAGGAAAGAGGAAAACAGGTCGCCCACGCTTGCGATTTAAAGATGTCTGTCAAAGGGACATGAAAGCAGCCAAAATACATACAAGTGACTGGGAGTGTAAGGCAGAAGACCGATCTACGTGGCGCACAGTTGTCAAAGAGGGCGTCATAGTAGCCGAGGAGCGAAGAATGGAGGAGGCTGCAGACAGAAGAGCTAGGAGAAAGGCCAAAACATTTGGAAGCACAGAACTCGTGTGTAAAAACTGTGGCAAAGACTGTCACTCAAGGATAGGACTGCACAGTCACTCGAGGAAATGCAACCCAACCCAACGGTGATGCACCATCGTCTCGCGAGACGGAAGGATGCCGGAAGCTTCCACCTCAGATGCCTGTGCCGCATCCTTGACATCAAATGGCAAGAGAAAGTCCCCAACACAGAGGTCCTGGCTCCAGCAAGCATGAGCAGCATTCCAGCCATACTAAGCCAAAGACACCTCCGTTGGCTTGGACACGTCAAGAGAATGCAAACTTGTTGCATACCCAAAGATGTGATATATGGCGAGCTGGCAACAGGGAAAATTAAATATGGTTATTCTTTTTGTGCCTACCCCGTAGCGTAGCACGGGTATTTTGCGCGTATCTATTATATAATGCGCCTAAGCGCGTCCGTCAGTGTGAAGCCCCTATACCACGCAACTCTTGCTAACTTTTTTAAAATTGAAAATATAGACGTAAAATCATAATGATTTTGGGTTTNTATGCATGTGTGCGAGTGTGTTTATGTGTATGTGTGTATGTGCGTCTGTGTGTGCGTGTGACTGTGTGTTTGTATTAGTTGTGAAATA
Organism: Radix auricularia; assembly: GCA_002072015.1. NCBI lineage: Eukaryota > Metazoa > Mollusca > Gastropoda > Lymnaeidae > Radix > Radix auricularia. The sequence goes on from MUZC01001008.1 coordinate 59,908, forward strand.
ACGATTTATTTCATAGATTGCTCAAAGTGAAATTAAATATTGAAAAGACGTTACCACGTAATCTTTTATGTATAGATAAAATTATGCACTGGATTAAGAAAAATTCCGTTAATTTTATGAACACAAGTTTCTGGAGATGCGATCTGCATGGGTGCTTGAATAAAAGATAACGGGAAGTCATTGAATGTGACTTAAAAAACTGTTAATGAGAAGAACAATCTCCAATAATTTTTTCAGAGATGGTTTTTACTTTATGTTTGATTTTAGAAGAAATGAGCCCTTGCGCATTAGTTGGATGATTACTCGCATGAATTGCCACAATGGAAAATAAACTTTGAAAAGAACTTATAGTCGCTTTTGAAATTGCATTATTTATAGTTGCAACATGTAATTGGGTAAGATTGGTGCATATTTATTTGTAAAGGAAATGGAACCTTTGTAAACATTTTAATTGTATTTTACAATAATAAAATCACACGAAGATGGGTCGAACTAATTTCTCTTAGTCACTGTTAAATAAGTATAGAAATAAAGGTGAAGAAATTATTTAATTGTAGACGAAATATCAATTTTACATTTTAATATAAGCTTTTATACATCTATGTATATAATCGGATGGAGGCAAATTTTATATTGGCTTGTAACAAGTCAAAATTACAGAGAATAAAAATTTCTTAAAGAAAAATTAACACGGAACCGCTTTTGAAGCATTCAACGAGTGATTTATCATAAAAAACAATTCCAAATATTTGTTAGGAGGAAGAGGTATTTCTCTTAGGTGCTTACTTAATATAAGTGAGTGTTTTGGATCGATTTCATTATAAACTGTCATAAAGAGAATTCGTATTGAAAGTAAACGCTCAGGGATTTGAAATTAAAAAAATGATACGTGTATAAGCATTTAGATCTATACACTGTTGTAAGTTAAATAGCGGAATTGTAATTTTTATAAAGAGTGGCAACTTTGTGAGCTATTTGAAGGGTGCTTTTCATTTCTTGGGTCATGAGTTTATAATATTTCCGAGCCCTGAGTGGCAGTATTTCTTAGCCACTGATAATGTCCTTTTTGCAAAGATTAAGAAAACCAGCAGTGTAAAATTTTAAACGTGTTTTAACGTGGTTTAATTTTAAAACGTGTTTTTTTAAAACAAATAGACAATATTAAAAAATCTCCCCAACCCTACGCATCCCAATCACATAAGTATTAAACAGCTCAATAAAAATAAATCTAATTTGTCCTAAATAAAGGGCATGCATAAACTATAAAGGAATGGATGTTGTGGATTAATAGGGAGATGAATGAAAAAGCTTACCTAAAAATTACTTATTGCTAGAATAATGCAATATTATGGTACGTGTCATGACTAAAACTGTAGAGTTTTCTATTAGTGCAAGTTTGTGTGTGTGTGTGGAGGGGGGAAGAGGCTATGTGCGTATGTGTGTGATTTGGTTATTTCTATGTCTGCTAATGTTGCGCCTCTAACATGACAACCAGTGTTTTAAAAATTATATATACAAACAAAATAATAATAATTTTCTACGGTGTAGATAGAAAGGGGTTGAAACGTTCGGGGTCGAAACGTCCCTTTGCGGAATTGTCAGGGATCGAATCACTCCGGGGTCGAACCTTCCGTGGTCGAACCAACCGGAGTCAAAACGACCGGGGACAAAACGTCCTCTGGTCAAACTGCCAGGGTCGAACCGTCCGGGGTCGTATCGTCCGGGGTCGAAGAGTCCAACCACCAAATAGAAAATACTATTTGCATAACTAAAGTAAAGTATCTGGCGCAAAAAAAATCCTATTCATTTCATGTTTAGCCTAGAAATAGAAATAATGTTTTGGAGAGCTTTTCCAATGAAAAAAGTAATCTTAACACATGTATTTTACTCCAAGACCTAACGAATAATGAAAAATGCATTAAAAAAATTGGGTACATTTCTCCAACAATGCGGTTGCATGACATACGCTTCGGGTAAAAACTGTTCTTTAAGGGGTAAATATATTAAGTGTAAAGAAATATCACGGGTATTACGACTTATAAATAGGATCTAGCATAAGAAAGTGCGTGTTATGTCGAAAAAACACACTGACAACAACTCATTTTGTGCCAAGCTGTTTTGAGTTTATTAGATGAATAGTATACAACGGGAATAAAGATTGATATAAAGTGAATTGTTACTATTAGAAAAAATG
>MUZC01001008.1:68851-107651 GCA_002072015.1 Radix auricularia
CTCTCTCTCTCTCTCTCTCTCTCTCTCTCTCTCTCTCTCTCTCTCTCTCCCTCTCTCTCTCTCTCTCTCTACCCCCCCTCTCTCTCTACTGTTTTATCTTTTTTTTAAAAACTTTTATTTTCATGTGATAAGGAATTGTTTTCTCTTTTAAACGTAATTCACTAGAGGGGAGCAAGAGGTGCTGACCTCACCGGTTGACAACAAAAGGGTAAAATTATTTAGTTGGCACTGGAAGACTGAGAGGAGTTCTATGGATTAGGAGCCGCGCATAAATGACGTCAAGTTCCTAAAGGGGGGGGGGTGTCACGCATCTATGACGAAGTGAGATGAGAGGGAGGGGTGTGTTTAAAAAATGCGCAACTCTAAGTAAAAGTTCCATTGAAATATTTGATCATTTACAATTTATTTAATGACTTCTCGCATGTTATTTACGATATTAGAGTGTAGACTTGCACTAAATCCGAATTTATTTGACAAAAATTAATTTGCCACATGAATAATTCTCATTTAGAAGATACGGAGTATTTTATTTTATTATTTATTTATTTTTTATTTATTATTATTTATTTATTTATTTATTTTTTTTTGGGGGGGGGGGGGGGGGTCTCAAAGCTTTGTGACGTTGTGTTGGAAAAAAGGGGTGGGGTCTAAGTTTTTGTGACAAAGTATGACGCGGGGGAAGGGGGAATCGGCAACGTCGCGTGACGTCATTTATGGACGCCCCCTGAAGGGTGACACCATGAGCTGCCGCCCCGGGTGACACCAACCCTGGCGACGCCCCTGATATAGCGGCTTTTCGTGGGCTCGATCCCACGCCCCTCAGCTTGTGAGGCGAGCGCACTATTTACTTCGCTACCCAGCCACCAAATATTACTTACGCACAAAAGTCGTATTTTCGTACCCCCTTAACCCCCTGTTGCACACCGTAGATTTTCAGGAAACCCTCCCCTACGCGAACGTACAACAAAGCGCCCGACATCCATAAATGACGTCACGCACCTAAAACTGTGGAGGGGGGGTCACGCATTTTTGACAATGTGCGACGAAGGAGAGAGGGGTGGTTAAGAAATGTGACGTCACATTAAAATATGCAACTTTAAAGAAAAGTGCCTCTAAAATATTTTTTTTCAATTTATTTAATGGATTCACACGTGTTGTGATATTAGAGTAGACTCTACATCCGTACACTAAATATATACTTAAACTTAAATGGCAAAAAAAGTGATTTGCAACATGCTAATTTTTAATTATAAAATAGGGTCTTTAGAGGAAGGTGTTCAAAGCCAAGGCTGGTTTTAGGCCACTGCAATCTATGCGGCCGCAGTGAGCCCAGCGCTTTCATAGGTTCTGTAATAGAACTTGCAAGTCAATAAGCACGACTTCAACTTTTTGTGGTCTGGGTAACAACTGTCTTTAATGAATCCCTTTAATCGCCTTAAATCAATTCCTTGTTACATCGTTAACCTTACATTCATAGCCAGCCATCCCTGAGGTATTCATTTTTCACGCCACCCACAATTCTATCCTTTATCAGCGACTCTGTCAAATTTTCAAATTCACAAGACTTACTTTAGTTTCTGTTCTGTTATGAAACTATCGAAACTTTCTCACTCACATTGATTTCTGGAGAAAAACATGTGTCTCTCGACCAGGCCTGGACTTAAGATACCCTAGGCACTTTTGATATTTGGGCCCCCAACCACCTCAAAGCTATTTTGGAAATTTAGCGAATTATATGTACAAGTACAGAACATATAATTTTAATGACTTTAATAAACATCAGAAGAATCCAGTCTATATTACTAAAGAAACCAGGAAAACCAACACTTTATCAAATGTAAACCTCTAATACGTTACAGGATTAGACACAAACCATAGATAAGCATAAGACGCAATAATCTTCTGTATAGATGGAGCGCCTGTAACAGTTAAGATATGAGCCTGTTCTCTCCTATGTTAGATCTTAATTATGTACTCTCTTTAGTCTTTAGCGCTGAAAACAACCATTCTGCTGAGTAGTTTGATGCTGATATGCCGAACAGCATTCATAGCGCAATTTTTACGTTTAAATATATTTTTAAAAAGCCGTTTTCAGATAAGTATTTATATAGGTTCAGTGACGATAGCTTCAATTCTTTTCATTTGCATCATTAGCAATTATCTGAAGAGCTGCCATGATCTCATCCCAGGAGAAAACAGACTTCGCAGGCGTCAACTCGAGGCTCGATCAGACCATCTTTTCTGAGAAGGACTCTTCATGACTGTAGAATTTGACTACAGTTTCGATAGTAAATTTTCCCATCTGTGTGTTGATGCCGAAAAAAAAATACAATGACTGTAAAATACCGAAGAAAGATACAGCAGCTTAACAAGACAGGATCCAAACAAGATTCAGTGAGTGAGCCGAACAGTGAACGAAATTGTTTTATTCTCGTTTGAAGACCAGAATATACACCCGACCTATTGCTAGCATTGTCGTAAACATGCCCCGGCAATTGACGATATCGAAGTCGTGATTTTTCAGTGTCAACTTAAACAATATATTCCGCTTTATCGCCACAATTTGGAATGAATTTCAAAAATCGGTCGACAGGACACCAGTCTTCAGAGACATATCTCACGATAAAAGCGAGTTGATCTGCAATAGAAATGTATGGAATTTGAGTCCACAGAGAAAGAGAAATATTTGGTATGTATTATGTAAGTCACAATTGTAATTATTACCTTTTCTGCCATGATATTGATAATTTAATCGCATATTTTGACGCTGTAGCTGTCTGTTGTATTACGCGGTTTCTCCAATGACAAACCAAAATATTTTTATAATATTATTTTCGGTAATGCTCGTTGATAGCGCAAGCCAGACTTTTGAGCTTAAGTAAAGATTTCCCCACCGGGGCCCCTAGGCTGGCTGGGGCCCGAGGCAAGAGCCTTGTAGGCCTTCAGTGATTCAGAAATCCGGCCCTGCTCTCGAGTGTAACATTCTTTCTTGGCAAACAATAACTCGCCAAATTTTGTTTATGGATTGCCGCTGAACGATTCTTAAGTGACTTTTATTTTATTTTTAAATACGTAATTTTTAAATGTATTTTTTATTTTTGAGTAAAAATATATATGTACTGTGTACTGTGTTAAACCTTTATTAAAAATACTAAGTTATTAGCTTAATAAAAAAAATAATTGTACTATAACATTTCTAAAGATATTAGGCACATCCGCTTTTCACACACATTCACATTGCGATATGAATTTTGTGCTTAGATCTAAAAAGTGTGAGCGACAGTTAGTTTAGACTAAATTGATTTTTCTACATAAATTTCATAGACGACATAGGTAACTGGAAATAGTTTTAATTTATTTTGTCTCTAAATAGACTTGGCTTCTTTAAAGGTGTGGATGTGGATTTTTAATTAAAAACATAGATTTTTTTTTACTGGTTCGAGAAATAATTTTAAATAAATCTGATCGATCCTGTTCAAAAAATAGTTTTAGTTTTACTTTTAGTTAGTGTAAGTACTGTCATTGACTTTGACTGTCACTTTCAGTTCACTTACCTACTGCCTACTGCTTACTGGACATTACATAATTACACTTACTCGAACTAGAGACTAGAGTCAATAGCCATAGTGCCCATGCCCATAGGCTTGGGCCATGGGCCATAGTCATAGTCATAGAAAGCCTCTTTTTCTTACTCTTACTCTTACAGAGTAACTTACAGTTACACTAATCCATGTTTTATAATTTAAAATTTAACTTTATCGCATTTATATAATTTAAATTTTGCCTAATCAGACTAAATGACTAATCATAATCATGAACAATTTGATCAATGTCTCTTTAAGCTTTGGGGCTGCGCAGATATCTGACAAATGCTGCACAGCAGTTTAGAATTACACCAAAGCAAATTTTGTAAATTGTAAATTTTTGCCTTTTCCAAAAAATGGAATGCCATGAGTCATGAGTTTTTTTTTTTACTTTGCACACAGAGCAAGGGCTATGAACCTTAGAGGTAACATACTCACAGTATAAGACTACACCTCTTCCAAAGAATACCAAAAGATCAGATTTGATATCAGTATGGTAATTTTAATTCAACTGCTTTGAATACTTTGCTAGAAGAAAAATTACAACTTATAAGACAACTAGAATTTGAGAACTGTGTTATTGTCGGTATTCAGATGCAAGAGCGCTTAATGAATTGAATATATTTTATCTTATTACAGAGCTCCTTCTATACTGAAGATTATCACGTACTACCCTTATCCATGGTTTATGTTTAGTCTTGTTTTTTTATTAGAGGTTTAAATGTTGATAGCGTGTAGTTCAGTGTAGGTTTTCCTGCTCTCCTGAAGCAACCCATTCCACGTCCTAATTCCTATTGGGTAGAATGTGTTTGTTTTTCCATACAGAATATGAATAAGTAAAGTGTTTTCATCCCTATGTCTATCTGAGGTCGTATTAGATTATCTTTGTGTTGTATTTCCAAGCCTTATGTTTTATTACTTCTTTGCTCTTTGTGCTCTTACTTATCCTCCAGTGTTTCAAGGTTTAATGATTTTAATAATGGTCCCAGTGTTACTTTTCTCAGTTGTTTTTTTTAATATGAATTAATTTTATTAATGAATCTGGCTGATCTTTTTTGACTTTGTTCTAGTTTATCTTTTCTTTGGTGGATAGGCCCCATACAAAAGATCAGCCATTCCACCGTGACTCATGGGACAGGTGATGAACTTATAATTGAAATATCCAAAGAAGTACTAGAATATTTGCATTGATTATGATACATAAAAATACTAGCAGGTTTAGTTTATAACCCAATTCAAAAAACATTTGCTGACTAGCCACTTTTCCCAACTTTTGATTGAAACAAATAAGCGTGACTCACAGGACACAAAATGGACATGCACTTGAGGGCATGCAACTAAGTTATAATTTCCGTGCTAATCTATCACATACTTAGATTTAAAATTATTATTAATTGGAAGTACCCTTGTGAGTGTATATCATAGTCATATAAAATTTGAATTCTGCCTACTCTAATAAATATGGTGATTGATTTCATAAGTCGACTCATGGGACAGAAAAAGTGACTCATGGGACACAATCAAACTGATCCAAGAATCGCCATAAATTACTCATAAATTATATATCACAGACACTTCAAAACAGCATCTACTATAGAAGACTACCAACGATTATTATTTAGAATCATGTGTAATGAAAAATACAGAGTAAAAAAATTGTACGGTTGTACTGCGGCTCACCAGCTCAGATGAGTCGTGGCAGCCAATGAGAGACGTGCTCTATGCCAATGCTAGAGCTTGCCAGTAACAGAGGACACTTGGCATTTATACACATTATAAAAAGCTGGATCAGTATTTATTTGAAGTAGACAGTTGTAATGTCAGGTAACAACAATGCTTTGTTTTTGACAATCTCAAAAGATTCTGCTGAAAATGCCAAGTGTCCTCTGTTACTGGCAAGCTCTAGCATTGACATAGAGCACATCTCTCATTGGCTGCCACGACTCATCTGAGCTGGTGGGCCGCAGTACAGGTTTCCTGATTTATGCATATACTTCACACACACTTCTTCCTTCTCCACTGACACCACTTAAGCCATGTAAATATGAACTGTGTTGTAACTTTTTCCTCAAAGAACAATAACAACAGTCTGTCCGGCTAGCAGAACTTCATCCTCAGGCTGTGACGGAGCTTCAGTGACAACGTCACCTTTGCCGGTTGCTATCCTGCTGCTGTCATCTCTTACGATATTTGCTCCATGTATGCTCTTTTTCTAAGTAACTCCTTCTCCCTCCTTTTATCAATTGGCTTATTTCTCTCTTGGGTTATCATTTTTTGCCTCCTTTGAATGTTGCAATAGCCTTTATTTCTTCATATCTTCACATGCTTAGGTTTGTGTCAAATGAACTCTAAAGGGTCACTTTTTAGTTTCTCTGTTACCTTTCTTTGGCAGATAACAGCATTTTTCAAACTAAAAGGGTAAAGCAGACCAACATTTATAGCATATTTTACAATAATAATGAATAACTGAAATAAATTGTCACAAATATACAATCATTCCAAAAGTACATATTATACTATGCCCATACATATTATTTTAACTAATTTTAGTTAACTTTTGACCACCACTGGTAATAAGCTTCTATTAGGTATTCTGAATGAAAATTTAAAATAAGAACTACATTCAATTTGGATACTCACCTTTATAGTGCTTATCTTCATTAGAACACAACCACAAAAATTACTAATTTACCTCAAATAATTTTTATGTTTAAATTATGAATTTTTAAAAATTCCAAAATGGCAGACTCCACTTAATGTGCAAAAGTGTGTTTTTGATACCCTGTAAATTTTAAAATAACTCTCAGAGAGCTTTCAAACTTTTTTCCGTTACAGACAAGTATACAGATAACAAACTCAATTTTTTTCAGGTCTGTTAGTGTTTTAAATATAAATTTTATTCATTTAAAAATGTGCGGAATCACAATTTGACAAAAAATAAAAAGGGAGACAAAAAGTCAATTTTACATTTTTTAAAAATCATAAAAAATTAAATAAATGAGTTAGAATATAAATTTACTATCATCTCAAAGACAATTCAAAGGTCTTTATCAGCAAATTATCTAGCAGATGATAAAGTACAACTAAAATAAACTAGAATTTTTTAAACTGTGTATGGTCACAAACATTCTTATTTGATTGTGACTCAGGGACACAACTTTGCTAATGATTTAAAGTTTGTTATTCTACTTTAAAGTCTACTTACTTTTGCCAATAGAATAATCCGTTAAAATACTAAAATAAAATAACATATTTAGCTTTAAGTAAATAAACAATGACACGCAGAATAAACTAGAATATACATTACCGTGACTCATGGGACCAAAAGCGAGATAGTTTTGAAATGCCACTACAGACAGCAAATCAATCAAAGTGCATAAATTATATGTACAAACTAGTTCTTTGTTATGTTAGTATTTCACTTGAATCAGCAATTTGGTTAAAACAAAAAAAATGTGTACACTGGGAATTTCCAAGTGGAAAATACCATAACTGGGTTAGTTTTAGTTATTACAATGATTGTTTTCGACAAGTCATATAATTTTTCTGCTTATCACTATTTGAGCACATTCTGATATAGTAGAATGTAATCTTTCAGAAAATGTATAGTTTTCCTATGTTAGTACAATTTGAAAAAATTATGTTGCTGTTTACGTTATTGTGGAATGGCTGAGATGCATATTCTAGTACAGGTCTAACCAAAGTAAGGTCATCATCATTATCAGAACCATGACCATTGCAGTTGTTGGGGGGAGCGCATGGACACATCAACAGATAACGATCTTCACACTTGCCTATTTTGAGCTGTGGGCAGTTTTTGATTCAATCCCAATCCTGTCAATTCCTTTATGTTGTCAAGTCAGCTTTTCCGTTGTCGCCCATTTTGCCTGTCCCCTTCTACAGTGCCTTATAGGATAATTTTTCTAACGGTATCATGTCGCAGTACATGACCAAACCATGCCATCTTGCGTCTCTTAATTGTTGCCATAAAAATTTCTTGACGAACCGCAATAGAGTTAAGTCTGTCCCTGACACAATCATTGGTCTTGTGTTCTAGTAGGAGATCTGGAGAATTTTCCTCATACACTTATTTTCAAATACCTGCAGGTACCATTTTATATACTTTTGTATAGTTTTATATACTTATTACATCTGTAGAAGTTTCTCTTTTTCTAGCAAAAACCCTCTTAATAAAAATAGCAATACTTGTGGCATGGTCCTTTGTTTACATCAGAGCCGTTTTGACATCACTGCCACTCATTATATGTTAGCTCTCTGGCCATGCCTTAGCAAGTTGGTGAATTTTAAAAAAAAATTGGAAAACATTCATTAGCCGAATTCAACTAATAGTGATGCCTTGGGATTTTTAAATAATAATTTTTTTTTCATACCAGATACTAAGAAGGCACTTTGATGTCGTTACTATCGTGATAGTTCTTGTATTCTGCTCTGCATCTTAACTGTTAACAACCTTACAGTATACCAGCTTATATAAAGACACACTTAAAAAGGAGCTTATGTTAATAAGCTAATACAGACTAATTGAAATAACAGTTCACTGGTTCACGTTAAACGGAATCGGTCCTAAACTTAGGGCCGGTTTTAACTGCTGACAACCTTATAGTTATTTATTTTATGAATGGCTTTTGATTTTTAAAAAACAGTCAAGAGACTCATTTTATCTATCTATTCCTATTAATAATGATATTGAGATTATTTTTAAAAATTTAAATCATTAATTCATTTTGCAAACTATAATTATGGAGTGAAATATTAGATTTTAAATGAGTTCATTATTTTCCTTCTAATTATAGTGAAAACCAGTCATATCCCTGAAGACCTGTCCTGTACTGAATTCTTTTTAGATGTAGGATTATTTTCATAAGCTGCCTTAAAACTTAAAAGTTGTATATGTTTGTTTTAACATTGAAATTTTCCTTAATGGATGCATCATTTAAGGATGAAATTTTATCTCAACTCAAGTCTAATCATTTGATTCTGGAACCATTACTGAGACTTGATTATTTTTAAAAAGGTTCTTGCTCAGCTGGACACAATTTTTGTATCATGAGTGAAGATTCAGCCTCACGGGGACAAACAAGGATATTTAAGCATTCACTTGAAAAAGCTTTGTCCAGTGAAAATTCCAAGCAGCTTGTGGATGGTCATAAGTTAATGACAATGCAGGAAAAAAGTCATATTAATCATTTAGTTACCTGTGATGAAGAGGCTGTGGATCTAAGCCAGAAAAGTAAGCCGCAGTCATCAGGAAATGCTACTCAACAAGCAGAAAATGAAAAATGTGGAGGAATTGAGCACAATTATTCTGCTTATTTAGCATCTCCTTTCTCAAAAAAAGATGATACACATTTTTCTAACAGTGAATATACACACTACAATTTGGAAAACTCTGTTATATATGAGAGGAAGATTAAAAGAAATCCACGTGCTACAAGAAGTTTGTCACCTGAGACAGTTAATTGTGATGGCAATTATAGGCCAAGGAGAAGGCGACAGAGGTCTGCAGAATTAAGTGAAGCAATTAAACTTCCAGATTTACTTCAAGGTCAAACCTCATTTAAGGATAGTTTTGATTCAGAATCATGTTCTAATGGAGTCAAAATTGAGTGGCAAGCTTCTGATAAGGAGGTTGTTGAAAAGAACAGAGAAAGACAAAATGCTGTGAAAATCTCATTGTGTAAACCTGTTCGAAATGTATCTGATGTTTCTGTGTGTAATAAAATGAAGAAATTACCTGAGAAACTTAAAACTGACACAAATGAGGCTGTTAGAGTAAAGCAAAATAATACAAAATTCAAGGGTTATAAATGGTATCCAAACACTAGAAGAAACTCCAAAGACTCAAATGGGTGTTTAAAAGAAATCTCTGAATGTTCAGGAGTCTTAAAGGACACTAAAAAAGTTTTCATGCATTCAAATGATTCAGATCAGCATGTTGAAAGAAGTACATTTTCCAAAGAGAACAAGCCATTTGTAAAAAATTGGTCAACATTTAATGGAAGAACAGATTTTAACAACTATCGCAATGCCAATAGGTCCAGAGAAAACAAACCATTTTTGAAAGATAGGTCAACAGATTATTATAATAGGAGAGATTATAACAGGTACAGCAATTCTAACTGGTCCAGAGAAAAGACACCATATATGAAAAATAGTTCAACAGATTATAACAGTAATTTCAATTTTCAAACCAGGCATCATGCGGAAGTTAATAGATCCACTTCATCACGTCATGACTTTAGATTCAATAAAAACAGTGAAAAATCAACACATTTTAAAAAAATTGATAGATCGAACAACAGCCAAAAAGTTGTCACAAAGTACAATAGATCTATGCCCCTGGTGCAAAAACAGTATAATGAGAGACAAATAGACATGACACCTTATTCTGAAGCAAAAAACAGATTTGTGAAACGCAGCTCTACTGAAATCAACACACCCAAAATACAAGATGAGGGATCCTTAGATGGATCCATTTGGGAAGAAGTACAGGAAAAGACATTGGAAAATTCTAAAGAATGTTGCATTGTTTCCAAATCAATTGTTACTGATGATGGGTGCAATAACACTAATTCAAATGTGAAGTTTAAACATGGGGAGCCTGACGAATGTTCTCATAGAGTAAATTGCCTTATCAGTAATATCTTCAAGAGTTACAAATTTGAGGGCTTGCCAAATAGAGCAAATGAAATTAAAACTCAGTCAAAAGAATTATCAATACCAAACAGTTTAGCTGCAAGCAAAAGAATAGTCCACAAGAAAGATGAGAGTTCACTTCAAGTGGCATCTCCGAATAATACCTTCTGTTCATGTCCTGAAGCTGAAAATCAAAAAGAAACATTGGTACAAATACAACATGATTCTAAAGATCCTATAAATCATTCTGCTGTTGAGATGCAACCTCCAAAAGATCATTGTGAAGGAGAGATGAAAATTTCAAAGAGTATGAAGAATGAAACTCCATCAACTTATCTAGTTAAAGATGTTCATCTTAAAAAGAAATATTTTTTTGAAGGGGAAACTTTACTTTCAGCTTGTGTGGATTATGAACGTCACCCAAATCTAACTACAAAACTGAATACTTATTCTAAAGAAAAAACATCTAATTTTAATACTGTAGCACAATCCAAAAATACACCTGACAAATCATGCTCTAAATCATCTTCTGAATTCAATAGCTGCTCATCTGAACCAAACAGTGATTATGAGGCTGAGCTGTGTTCTCAAAGTGAGTGGGAAGAGAGGCCAACTCCTAAGCAAGTAGGATCACCTGACCCAAGATATTATACACAACCATACCCATATTATCCAAATTATGGCCTGCAAAACCGAGATAAGCAATTACATATAAATGATTTACGTCAGGGATCTGCTCATCCTTACTACATTTTCAATGCTGAAAACAAAGACAGGCATGCCCCAATACTTTTAAGAAAGCTCTGTTTACCTGCATCGTCGTTTAGCACCCAGGAATCCGTTGAAAAAATTAATAAATTCCTGAAATCATGCTCCATAATTATCAAAGAGTTAGTTCAAAATGGCAGCGACGATCATCCGTCACTGAATACTTATATCACAGTTAGCATACCAGACACATCTTCTGATTACAATCAAGGTTTTAACTCTTTAATGAATTCCCAATATTCATATGAATTCTATAACAGTGACAAAAGCGTATCTGCTTCAGCACCCTTTAACCATTCTATTCCTGCCACAATGACAAATGCCCACCCTCCTTATTTTCAACATGGTTTTTGGCCTACTCATTATGTCAACCACTTGGATACTGCTGTTAGGTACCCTTTTGGGTATTTCGATCCCTCCTCCAGGATGAATAATTCATCTTTTATGCAAGCACCCTTCAACAATTATGAGTATCCTGTACCTAATCTAGACATGAGAGATGAAGGCTTCAATATGTGGATGTATTCACGTAAGTGAGATGCTTGCTTCAAAGATATTGGACTTAAGCATAAGCAGTTTATACTTTCAACTCTATCTAAATCAAAGTGCTTTGAGAAGTGTTTCATTTCTACTAAGCAAATAGTATATGTGAGACTGTTAAAAGGAACTATTTTAAAAACGTAAAAATATATGTCATTAATTACAATATGTCCCTGGCTGCATTGTAAAAAAATTTAAACAAACCATATGCCATTTACAAAGTAAAATTTGGTCAAATATTCACATACGAATTTAAAATGAGTCTTTGGTGGACTAATAGGGTTTTTGGACTAATAATTTAAGGTCTCTTGCAGTTTAAAGTGTATTAATAAGACATGTGTAAAAGTTAGCATATTGAAATGTTTTTAAAAGTACCAAAGGGTTATTTCCATTAGAAAAACTTCCATCATGTTACTTTTATGTTACTAAATACTAATCTAAAAAAAATGATGTATATAGTGAGTTGAAATGAAGATTTCAGGATTAGCCCTAGCTCAAAGTGTCTTAATTTACATCGAACCAAGTAAACCTTTTAAAAAATTTCAATTGCTTTTACTTTAAAACTAATACTAATGCAAAGGAAAAAATAAATTCACATTTATGAAACTTTAACAATGCAACCAGTAATTTATTTTAGACATTTAAAAAAAAAAGTAAAACTTCTTTTTAAACTGTCCATTTGTAATTAAGATTTAAAAATTTCTTAAATTAGAACTGTAAAATTATAATAAATATGTGTATGCACATGTAATATATAATGTATCTTTTTAAAAATAGATTGTGCACCATTACAAGCTGGACATAATGGGCCTCACATGTTTGAAAGAAATTCAGTTCCTCAAAGAGGATTGGTAAAAAGTGGTAACAACAAGATGACAACTGATGTTGAGACACAAAATATAATCTTGACAGATGCAAATGTTATCAAAGCTGAGTCACACATTCCCAAGGATATGAATCAAGCTGATCAAAGGTTTTTTTATTTTAAATCTATGTTTCAAATTCATTTTTTTAAAGAAATGATTTGAAGGAAAGAAGTGGAGTAAATGATATTAAATTTTTTTGTTGTTGAGGCAATAGTTGATCTAAGTAAAACAAAAATTAACTCTTAACTCTTAAAGCCCCAGAAGGTTTTCAATAAACTTCCGCCTCAGTCCCGTAAGGATTTCCCGAATTACGATCAACCGGTTATGAAATTTAAAAATTTGCGTAAAATCCATTTATAATATTATTGTCATACTGACTTCATTTTTAAGGCTAAGAATGGTTATTTTACGCATCCAAAAGACCATACTGAGTTTGAAACAATATTTACCTGTAGTTTAGTACTATTATTTTAGTAATAAAGTATAACGAAAACGTATCTTCGAAAAAAAAAACCGTTAAAACTACCAAAAAACATCGCTAATCGAGCGATAACACTAGTGCCGGCAACGGCCGCCATAGCCGGAAGTCGAATACATTGTTTTTCAAGCATTGAAGAGTTTTTACTTTCCGAGATCTCATTTCTAACGAGATTTGTATCTAGGGACGCATTACGACGCTTTAGGGATAGCGAGAAGAGACACATTACGACGCTTTGCGACTTTAAGAGTTAATGTGCCATAAGGTTTTCGGAAAACTTCCACCTCAGTACCGTAAGAATTTCCCGTATTGCGATCAACCGGTTATGAAATTTAAAAAATTGCTTAAAATCCATTTATACTACTATTGTCATACTGACGTCATCTTTAATAATAATAATGGTTATTTTATGTATCCAAAAGACCGTTTTGAGTTTAAAACTATTTTTACCTGTAGTTTAGTACTATTACTTTAGTTATAAAGTATAGCAAAATCGCATCTTCGAAAGAAAAAAAACGTAAAAACTTCCAAAAAACTTCGCGAATCGAGCGATAACACTAGCAAGGTAAACAGCCGCCATTGCCAGAAGTCGAAAACATCGTTTTTCACGCACTGAAGAGTTTTTATTTTCTGTAATTTCGTCTCTAAAGAGAGTTCTATCGAGTCGCGCATTACCGCTCTTTGGTAAAAAACGGTAAAACGCGGAATACCGCGCTTTGGTACATTAAGAGTGAACATTAAATACTGTTAAGAAAATACCAAAACATTTTAGGGAAATTATTAAGGTGGATAGGACACATTTCATAGTTCCCCAGATAAAGAATCACCATCATAGGATTCAAAAGGAAAAGAGAAAGAAAAAAAAATTAAGTGAGAGAGAAGAAGACATACAAAATATGCCATACATCAATAATTACATTAACGTTTGTTTAATTCCTATGACCTTAGCTCTACTTATTATTACAGTATCTTAATAAAACTTGATAACAATACCTCAAAACCAAATAAGCCACTAGCTAGATCCACAAAAATGAAAACGATTAAAAAGATGACATCAATCACATGAAACCCTAAAATTGACTATATATATTCTTAAAACACACTTTATTAATTTTCAAGTATCAAAAATAAAACTATAGATTAGGGCTGTACTGATTTTTAAAAAAATTTGTTCAATTAATCGGGAACAAATTTAATCGATTAATGGATTACTTTCGATAAATTATAATTTTTTTAAACGCGTATGTAGGTCCCATTAAGTTGGGATTCATTATTTCGCAAAATTGATTAAGTCGTGGTAAAAATAGAAGAACCAGACATGAAACTTTGCTGAACCATATTTATAATAATTATAACTCAAAATTTTTTAATTGCAACATTTTTAGAAGACAGATGGGATGTAATCACAGCACAATCAAATAGTAACAGTAAATTTAAAATTAGCACACCTAATTTAGAACCACTTACTGTAGTGGCATATACAGGTCACCCAATGCCAACCTAGGCTATAGGAAAAACCTACCAGTTAATTATTAATTAACTCTCATAAAAGTTTTTAAAAAAAACAACTTCTGTAATTTGGATTATATGAGACTTTTTCTTCCTGATGTAAATAGGAACAACTGTCAAACATCACTAAAATAATAAAGAAATTAACTTTTTATCAACACATTCAACACCGTAAACTTAGAGGAAATAGTAAAAAAAAAAAAAAAAAGCTAGTAGGAAAAATAGAATACTTATTTATTTATTTTAAAAAAACTGACCATTACTAGTAATAGATTATGAAATAATCCCTGGACTGCCTGACAATTATATTGTTCTATTTAGGGTCATCAACACAATAAAGACTAGAATATGTAAGAAACCTAAAAGACTAATTTAGTTCTGGAATAAATGTATTTAATGAAATTACATCAAACAGCAGCTAACTTCCAAATTTTTTTTTAGTAAATACAACACAAATAGCCCAGTAGAAGAAATTTGGAAATCTATAAAAACAAATCTAAAATAATAAATGGATTAGTATATTCCAACAAAACAAACATCAAAAAAAAATTAACAAATGCTGGTTCAATACTAAATTTAAGAAACTTTGTAAGTAAAAATATAGTTTATTTTAAAAATGTAAAAGAATACACAAAAGATACTTGAAAATTAAACACTTAACACAAAAAACTTGTCAAAATCTCCAGTATAAAAGCAAAACTTATTCAGGCCAAAACTTTGTAAATTTCAGTGAAGCAACAAGAAGTGATTCTTGCGAAGGAGGGAAAAAAAAGGGCATGAGTAAAAGTTTAAGAGACAATTCTTTTGATCACAATGAAAGTGGGAACTCTCATGTTGAACTTAATGACAGTGTGAACTCTCAAGTTGATCTTAATTACAGTGTGAACTCTCAAGTTGATCATAATGACAGTGGCAATTCTCACATTGAACTTAATGACAGTGTAAACTCTCAAGTTGATCTTAATGACAGTGTAAACTCTCAAGTTGATCTTAATGACAGTGGTAACTCTCATATTGAACTTAATGAAAGTGTGAACCCTCAAATTGATCTTAATGACAGTGTGAACTCTCAAATTGATCTTAATGACAGTGTGAACTCTCAAATTGATCTTAATGACAGTGTGAACTCTCAAGTTGATCTTAATGACAGTGGGACAGAGCCTTTGTCACCACCTGTCTCTGTTCTAACCCCAAAGAGGATAAAGAAATCAAAATCCAAACCACTTCATCGATACGCTATCAGCAGTTTTTTGACACCAGAACGTCTTGCCAATGACTGGACTCAGCGGTCTTCCCAGCCTCAGGATCCATTAGCTAGGAACATTTACCATGGGGGGGATCTTACAACCGTCAATGCAAGTAGCTATGCTCAAGTGAGTTCAAAGAACACAGTAAAATCTTGGTCAGGTGACAAGAAATTTGATGGCCTAATTGGTAAAAAATGTGTTCAACCAGTGAAAACAAAGAGTTTCAGTAAGACAAGTGTGCTGTCAAGTTTGCAAAACGCTGATAGCACACATGAAAATGCATGGTATTATGAACAGTTTCCTAGCTTGGCTACATCTAAACTGTCTTCAATTAAAGATTCTGATATTCTTAACTTGAGGGAAAAGGCTCAACCTCTAAATCCAGGTGCTAACTGGAGTGACCAGTGTAAATTAACGAATTCATTTGAACAGTGCAAGAAAAGAAGAAGGTCAGCACCCTTGCCAAACATGTCCACTGTCTGTTCCATGAGTTTAAAGAATAGGTCTGATAAGAATCAAAATAAACAAAAGGCATGTGCTGATGACATCACCTTACCATCTTGCTGCTACTCTGAAACTAGTGTCTTACACAAAGGAAAAGGTAAATATTTTGTGCTAGAAACATTTATACTTTTATTTATTTGTGCCACGGGGGTTAATAAAATGAGACAAGGGATTTTTGGGGGTCTCACTCAATCAAAAGTGGTTATTTCATCTATTGAACATTTGATTTTTAAAATCTGTAATGCTGAATCCAAAGATCTTAAGTTTATATGTAGTGAATAGTAAATGTTTATTTTCCTCAAAGACCTGTTTTTTAAAAATATTTTTCAAAGGTTATTTGTGGAGTATTTTATACTGAATGTTATAATGTTATATTTTATAATTATTAATTATCAAGGTATCTTATAAAATGCAAAAATATGTTGCTTGTTATCTTGGTGCTTAATATAACATTGCTTTTAATAGAAGATTTTTGCTGAAATCTGAAAAATGTAATTTAGGCTATGACTTGAAGTGAAATATCACTGAAAAATATTAAACTCATAAAAATGATTACTGGTACTCTGATTATATATTCTTTTTCCTCATGTCTTAAATGCTTAAGTTCCTGACTGAGATACAGTGCTATATAAATTATCAATTTATTATTATTATTAATTACATTTTTTTCAGAAAGCTGTTATGAACAGAAATCACCAAGAGCGTTTAGTGCTCTAGACATAAATTATCTTTTCCAAGATCAGTTAAAGAGCCAATATGGTTACCCAACCATCTCTCAAATGCCAGATTTTGATGAAGTTACTGGAGACACTGCATGGGCAACAGACTTTGCAAGAAAAAGTAAATTATATGCGCACAAATTTATTGACAGCCACTGTCATATAGACTTCCTGTACAAGCAGTTAGGTTTAAAAGATGTTCCTTTCAAAAAATTCAAAGAAGATCATTCTGTTTTTTTTCCTGCGAACTATGAAGGATGTGTAGCTGTGTTTTGTAATCCACGGACATTCTTAGCAGACAGTGAGTACATAGTTGCTACCAAGTTTTTTTTAAAGAAACAGGCTTTAAAATTTTTTTAAAAAGTTATATATATAAAAAGGGGTCCTTGACTTACGACGGTGATCCGTTCTCAAAAAGCATCGTAGCCCGAATTTCAGTATATATATAATATATATACTGTAAAATGTACGTATAGTGCTATTAAAAATGTAATTGTTAATGTCATAAAAAGTATTTTAAAAAGAGAAAACAATTCCTTACTACATAAAAAATGTTTTAAAAAAAGATAAAACACGAGAGAGAGAGAGAGGCGATGTAAACAACCAAAATGGCATATGTACTTATCTATTGCCTATTGCAGATGCTATATAGAGAATACTGACCCGAAACAAAAAAAAATAATGTACTGTATGTACAGTGCTTTAAAAATGTAACAGGTAATGCCATAAAAAAGTATTTAGAAAGAGAAAACAATTCCTTAGATCAAGGGAAAAATAGGGATGTAAACAAGTAGTTAAAATTTAATCGTTAACTTTTGAAAAATTAACAATTAATCAATAGTTAATTTTGATTAATGCCAATAATTAAAATTTATGATGTCATAAGTAACACTTATTAAACGTTCCTGTTGAAAATCTAAATAACTCTGGAATGTCTCCTTAATATGTCATCTTTTAAAATAACTACACAAAAAGACAAGTGTGTTGATATTATTTAGTTCAAGTGATGAGCGGGTCAAATTGACAATATAACCAGCTGAACTGAACAATCATTCACATGGAACTGAGGTGATTGTTAAGCACAAAATGGTCTTGGCAAGGAAAGACATTATCAGATATCAGTGTTCATTAAGTTTTCACCATTTTAGAGGGTTAATGGATTCAGGAATTTTCATCTCCATTTTGTAACACAGTAATTCTTCAGAAGAGATGTCGTCATTTTCTGTCTCTGAGTCAGACTCTCATTATTGCCATTAGCTTAACTTAATATGCTTTTCATTAGGTTTGATATGTAGACAAAGTGTCAGAACCATGATAGGCAAACTTTATCAACATTTTGAACATTGTCTATGTACTTTTTAAAGTCAGCATTTAAAATTCTAATAAGAATGCAGGACTAGACACAAACCATAGATAAGCATAGGACACATTAATATTATGTATAGAAAGAACGTCTGTAACAGATATGATATTGTCAATGGTTTAAAACAAAAATGTTCATGTAATCGTCAGGAAATTAGATCTTATTTACTGGCAGCTATTTTTTATTACTTTCTTTTACACATTTTGACTTCCAATAATTTGTAAGTAGTGCGTCAATTAAGCGTTAAAAAATAATTTAATCGTCAAAATTTTTTAACAAAAAATAGATATATTAATTGTTAATTCCCGCAGCCCTAAAAATTAAAAAAAAATAAAAATCTATAGAAAAATACGTAAAGACATGTATTATATTTTTTATATTTTTAGTGGGGCGCGTTCATAACTACGAAACTTCGTTAGCCAGGACTGTCGTAAACAGAGGACTCCCTGTATATATATATAATATGTTGACTTCTGACTATGTTTAAAATGATTTTCCAAATATCTTGAATTACCACATGTCAATGACATAAAATCTCACTGTCATAAGATGTGGATCATGCATATGGTATTTTTAGGCAGAGTTATGTCTTCTTCTTTTTAAAAATGATTATATTTTAATATTAAAATGTTTTTGAAGTTTTGTCTAATTAAAATTGCAGACCCTATGGATGATACAGTTAAGCTATTGACTGGTGAAAGTGATGTTTGGTTTGCTTTTGGATGCCATCCAAAAAATGCCACAGAATTTACTGAGTTCCATGAAATAGGTTTAAGAAGGTTCTTAAGGCATTCTCAAGTTGTTGCCCTTGGAGAGATTGGGTTGGACTACTCTGGAAAGTAAGAAGCCATAAAAGCCAATATTACTTAGTTTGATTTGTATGAATCAATCATATTTATTTTATCTGTGTATTGTTTTTTTTAATGTGTGTGAGAATATATATTTTTTCAAAAAAATTAAAATCCTTATTTATATTGTAGCAACAGAGTTGAGAGGGTTAGCTTGACAAACAATGTGAAATCTTTCCCTTTATTTCTGTTATTACAATGATAAGGCATAACCATGTTTGAGGAGAATAGTTTTTACTTGTATGCATAGGGCATAAAAAGTTATTGAAGAAGATATTGTTAAGCCTGAAAAGCTGTAACAAACAAAGCCTTCCTGCCTTTCTCTGCGCAAAAATATCTTCAGAAAAAGGATTATAAATAAGCCTTAAGAAGATATAGAAAAGGTAGTTCCGAAGAAGCCTAAAATAAGTACTAAGACAAAGGATAATATTTGATATAGTATGAAAATTACAAGTTATAAAATGTTGTTACTAATATTAATTATTTAATATGCTAAAATAAACATAAAATATCCAGTAGTTCTTTAACTATATGTCATGAAAATATTTGTAAAGTTTGATGAGCCAGCAGTAGGTTGGTGTACAGCAGCATCTTTACGTTTATATAATAAAATAAATTCTTTGTATGAGCCAAGGTCTCTAACAGTGTTGGACAGGAGTTCTCAGTAGTGCCTAATCTATAAAATCTAATCAAACATTATCGCCACTGTTTTTGTTGTTGTTTAACTTTAGTCTATTTGATGCCATCTCTGATTTCACATGACACTATAGCCGGTAGCAGGTCAACTTAAAGAAGGGGCGTGGAAACTCTTGCATATCTTTGTGCCATCATTCAAATAACTTAGGAGATACAAATTCAAACTTAAATTCAACATGTAATCAGCATTTTCTTCTAAATATCAAGTTATCATAGTTAAATTGACTAAATAAACTATAACAAGAGGTACACAATGAGGTACACTGTGCTATTATTATAACTTTACACTTTAAATTTGACTAAAATTATTAAATGCAGTGATAGGTTAATTTTACCTTTTATTTTATTTACTGTGCATTTATAAAATAAACTAAATCTATGGTCTATAGTCTATAGTAATAGGGATGGCTTGTGAGCATGCCTTCAAATAATCACTTAAAATAAAAAAAAAAAAAGTTTTTGCATTTTTAAAAAAGAATTTTTTTGTTGTCACACTCCTTCAAAAATTTTGGAAGATTGTTCTATAATTTTGGTGCAGCTGGTTTTAAGTAGCTCACACAAAGGGATTTTTTCCTGTGTCCTTCCACTCTGTGAACTTTAAGATGAGGCAGGCCCTTTAGAGATACATCTTTTGAAGTTAATTCTTTCAGATACTATGATACTGATCCATCTATGCAATGGGAAGCAAGGGAAGATCCTTAAGAGCCTGTTTGATGTGTTCTGACTTCCTCATAAGCAATACAATGCAGTGATTTGTACCTTAGCGTCTCTTTGCCGTTGGTTTTGTTAAACTGATTCTAGAGCAGACCTCACTACCCCTTGCACCATGTTAAAAAAAAAAAAGAAATGTATTTATTTAAATTTGAATTTTTTAAGTTTATTTTTCATTTAAGAATTTATTGATTTTAAATAAAAATGAACTGTCCTGATGCATCTTAAATCTGTAACAGAATAAGAGTTACTGAAAGCTAATTAACCTGCTCACCCCTTAAAACTCACATAAAGAAATAATTTGTAATGATTAATTGCATAGTTACTGAGTTTTTGTTTTCTGTGTGGATAAATTGTTTCTTTGAAAGTTACAATTTTTTAAAGGTTTAAACAACATGCTGAAGTTCAGAAGAATGTCTTTAGAAAACAATTGGTCCTTGCTTTGGAATTGAATCTTCCCTTGGTGATACATTGTAGGGATGCTGATGATGACTGCCTTGAAATTTTAACTGAGGTATTTTTAATTGGATTGCTTTCAGTTTTATTGGTGTGAGAAAGTTTTTAAAAAATATGAAAAATATAAATGGAAAACTGTATTCTCAGTTCATCATTCTCAAAGAAATAAAAGAGATTTCTTCTTGTTAGGTTCATTCAAATAAGAATTTTTTTCCTCATATTGAAAGAAATTTTAATTTTGAATTGAAACTAAAATGAAAGATCTTTTTATTAGGCAGACATTTTTTTTGTGCATCTTTTAACTAAGGTTGTTAAGACCGTTCATTTTGAGGACCGGCTAACCGTTCAAAAAAAGACCGGTTAACCGCTCGTCCTTATATCCCTTAGTGTTTTGAGAACTA
Organism: Radix auricularia; assembly: GCA_002072015.1. Taxonomy (NCBI): domain Eukaryota; kingdom Metazoa; phylum Mollusca; class Gastropoda; family Lymnaeidae; genus Radix; species Radix auricularia. The sequence goes on from MUZC01001008.1 coordinate 90,199, forward strand.
ACAAGAGAATGTTGTCGCCTTGCGTCGTTGGATGGCATAAAAGCCCACTTCCCCCGCTTGCATTCAGCTCTTTCTGCATTGCCCTCAATTCAACGCAATTTTTAAAAAAAAAATTCCAAAGAATTAATTAAACAGTGATGACTCGTAGTTCACCGGTCTAAATAAGAGGACCGGTTCAATCGTTCGTTGAAGTTAGCGAGGTGTTTTTTATTAGTTTAAAAAACCAACGCCTCGCCCCGTCCGTTGTGACGTCATGTTTACCTCTCTTGTGTGTGATGCCGGTCAGCTCAGTCAAATCGCGTATTAAAATTAATAATAATAATAAAATTATAAAGCTACGGAGTAAACAATGATGATGAAATGGAATTTATTAAAAAACCATATTATTTTTCAATCGTCAACTCACCAGAATAATTGAATTTTGCGGCGCACACGTTCCCCCTCCCCGTTTTTTCTGTTCAAATAGTCAAATAGGGTTTGAGCCACACTTGCCGTACTATTAATGTGGTAATCAAATTCCTTAGACTAGCAGGAAAACTGTCACTAAAAGACCGAACTCAAATTTGTGGGCCGATTAATCGCCCGGTATCTTTGCTACGTCTTTCAAATACCTCTCGTAATATAGGTACATGTACTTCACTATGCGGCCTGCACCGATACGTTGTTTGAATGCCAGAAACAGAATATAAACCGGTGATAAGAAAATGCCGATAGGTCACGGGGTCATATGCTTTTATAGCTTTCTTTGTCGTTATAAGAAACTATAATTAATATAATTAGAAACAGCCTCGGCCTTGACCGTTGTTGACATCAAACGCGCACTGTGTTAGCTCTCGTACAGTTACTGCCCCCAACAACTAAGTAAATTAAAAAAAAAAAAAAAATCATTCCTTAGCAGTAGCTAATACTGTTAGTTGTGAACTTCAGTGAAGCAAGGCTATAATGCCTCATGTACGCACGCTTACAGCTAGGAGACTGAAGGCTTGAATGCCAACCTACTAGTCAGCTGGATCGTGGTATCGCTTTTACTCACTGTGACAAAGCAAGCGGGAGAGGCGCGAGGCGCGTTAAGGCTTGTGTTGTTTTTTTCACTATGTTTCCGCTAATTTTTTTCTTCTTATTTTTGTTTTGTTACGCAGTCCTACGGTCCTGAATAAAGATGACCGGTCCTAATCTGAGGACCGGCTAACCAACTTACCCGTTAACCGCTAACAACCCTACTTTTAACACTCCTATGCTTGGCTTGATATTATTGACATTATGTTTTTTTTTACAATATGGCCCATAGATAATGAAATAAATTGCACTGCCTCACTCTACCCTGTTACCACTCTTTTGAAAGATGACATTTTACTTAAGACTGTGGATGTTTTAAGTTATGGAGTATAATGTCAGTTTAATTTGCTTTTATTTATGATAAGTTGTGAGTCCAGCTTTGGCTTGGGCACAACACTTTTGAAGTCTAAAAATTTATGCACTAACATTATTACCATTATTTTGTTTTTATCTTGCTTTTGATATTTTCTTCAATGGAAAAGTTTTATTAAAGAAGAAAATTCTTGTTATAAACGACACTTTCATTTTGAACAGATTGTGCCACGAAGCCACAAAATACATGCTCATTGCTTCACACGTGACATCCATGTAGCATGGCGCTGGCTGGCTCCTTTTCCAAATCTCTTTCTTGGTTTGACACCTCTCATTACTTATTCATCTGCACTTGAAGCAATCAACACAGCACATCATATTCCTTTGGAAAGACTCTTATTAGAGACTGATGCACCATACTTTGTTCCAAGAACATCAATAAAGGTAAATAAACTTACGGCTGGACATAGGCAACTATCCACCTCTTTTAGCATTACTTTCTGTAATATTTTGAATTTTAGTACCACCTGAATTTATCACATATTTAAAAAATAATTTGTAGGTTGTTAATAGAGTAGGAGGAATCAAATAGCTTGGCCAATCCTTGGCTACACTAAACATTCTCTAGCTATACTAAAAAAAATCTCACTCCATTTAATGCAAAGTGCACTTTGACTTAATGAGGACACAGAATTATGAGTATTGATTTTCCATGAAAAATGTTAAATCATCTACTGAGACAGAGCAGATTCCTTCACCTCAATTATGACAGTATTTAAGATTGGATAACTGATATTTCAGGTATTTGGCAGTTGTAAAGTTAATAACTGTACTAAAAAAACATTTCACATTAAATGTAATGTAAACAAATTATTGCTGTATTCAATGTGAATGCTAAATTCAAAGTAAAAAGTCAATAACATCTGTGAATCCAAAGACCACAATGAGAAAATGCAGCTGCAAATTTTTTAAATTTAAATGTGCTGAAGAATAGATGACAGTTAATTATAGCCTCAGTCATATTTTTTCAAATGCCATTAGCTGACCCTAAAGCAGTGTTTCTCAAACTTTTTTTGGGTAACAACACACTTAAAAATATTCGAGAATTTTCCTGAATAATTTAAACTTATTTTATAAAAAGATAGCATTTTTACATATTACTGTGATGTATATTACTGTGATATATCAGTGTGATGCATTTGCCTGCTTAAAGGAACACATCATATTCCATTGGGGCTCCAAAGTTGACATGCAAACACGCAACTTCCCGTCAATTGTAAGGAGTCTCTCTCGTTTCTTGGACTTGATTTAAGTTAATGCCGTAAAACCAAATTCACAGAACGAAGAAGATGAAAATGGCAACTGCTTTCAAACTGACTTTCATGATTGCAAGCCAGAATTGTCCTAAAGTCGTGTTGGTGAATCTTTTTTGATAGAATTTGTTATGTTGTAATTCGATCAGCTGATGGACCGAGCAAATTCCTCAATGTCCAGTGATGTCAATTTCAAGCCAACTACAGAATGAAAAAAGAAAATGGCGTACACAGACGCCAACTGAATCTAACGTCCTGGCCCACGCGTAACAAAACATGATTACTAACATCGTTGTTGATTTATTAACAAACATTTTGTTTTGCTTTATTTTTAAAATTTCAAAATAATTTCAGAGCTCAGAACCCAAGCAATTTTAAATATTTTTACTAAATCTTGCAACACACCTGGAAATCTCTCATGGTGTACTAATGTGTCGTGACACATAGATTGAGAAACACTGCCCTAAAGTATCATATAAGTCATCATAAGTTATTTAAGTTTGAATATTTTTTATTCTATGCACTAAATACTTTAACCAGCCATTGGCTTAAAAGTCACAATAAGTTGTCCACTTCTACGCCACAATTATGTTTGGAACAATCTTAATTTTAAATTCATTTGATAAAGAGCGTGTGTATGGGGCTTTCACTTGAAAATAGGAATGAGATCATTTTGAAGCCTGAGGATAAAACCAGTGATTCATCATTTGCTTATTTATATAACATTTTGCTTTTATTTTAATGAATAAGCTACTGAACTGGGTGGTTACTTATGTCAGATAAAAGTAGTGTCAAGATTCGAGATAAGTAATTTTAATACTAGACCTGTCCACGGCTAACTAAATTGACCATATCTGTATCTGCAAAAAGTTTAGAAGATCTCTCCAGGATGTTAGGGTAAAAAGTGGGGCAGATGTAGCCTCAGACCATCTTCTACTGATTGCCAAACTAAGGCACAAATTGAAAAAGAATTGGACAAATGAGGGAAGCAAGCACCAACGTTTTAACACTACTCTTTTGAACGAGGAACCAAAACTTAATTTGTTCAAACTATGTTATCCAACCAATTCCAGATCTTACTAGATCTAGGTAACGAAGAAACAATTGACCAAAACTGGAAAAGCATAAAAGAGATATGACATCCTATGAAGAAGTGTTGGGCCCCAGGCAAAAAACGCATAATGAAACCATGGAGAAAATCCAACATAAGAAAAAGAAGAAGGCAAATCTTAACAACAGCACCAGAACCAAAAAAGGTAGAGCATCAGCAGAATACACAGAAACCAATTAAGATGTTAAACATAGTATAAAGTGAGATAAAAGGAACTACATAGAAGGATTAGCACTTGAAGCAGAAGAGGCAGCTTACCATATAAAAGCAAGAGAAATAATCAGTACAATAAAAAAAGCTCTCCGGAAAGTTCATAAATCCAGAGAGACCTGTTAAAACTAAAAAAGGGGAAATCAATACCTGATGAATAGGGTCAGAAAGAAAGGTGGACCGAGCATTTTGAAGAACTCCTCAACCAATCAGCCCCACAATACACACTCAACAATGAGCCAGCGGAACAAGATCTAGAAATAGATTGTAGCACACCCTTAAAACAAGAGATAAGTAGAGCAATTAAACAACTAAAGAAAGGCAAAGCGGCTGGTCCAGACAGAATACTGACAGAAGCCTTGACAGCAGATATTACAACTAGTTATGAAATGCTACACATTCTTTTCAAGAAAATATGGGAGGAAGAACAGCTTCCGACAGTGGAAAGGAAATCTCATTAAGTTCCCTAAGAAAGGAGATCTTAGCTCTTGCTCCAACTATAGAGGAATAACTCTGCTATCCATACCAAGCTAAGTATTTAATTGAGTACTGCTAAACGGAATGAGGGAGGCAATAGACACCCATCTTAGAGATCAACAAGCAGATTTTAGAAAGGATAGATTATGAACTGACCAGATTGCCACACTGAGAATTATGTTGGAACAATCCCTTAAGTAGAACTTACCATTATACATCAACTTTATTGACTTTGAGAAGGCATTCGATAGTGTTGACAGGCCAACCCTGTGGAAGTTGCTAAGATAACATAGGACACCACAAAAACTGTCGGACATAAAATTAAGGCTTCTTATAAAGGACTTACATGTAGAATCATTCATGGCCAAAAACAGCTACGGCTTTTGCGGTACAGACCGGAGTCATGCTTTTGCCTTTCTTATTCTGTGGAACACAATTTTTCATAGACTTAAAAATAAACTAGCAAAACATTAATATCAAAGGTCAAATCTAGGCAATTATCCTGTAGTACTATAGTTTATCCCAAAATTGAGTGATGAAGATTTCATTGAATTAATGCCAACTGCAAAGTCTGAAATCTTTTGCCTGCTGAAAATTTTATGAAATATATACTTAAGACCATTCTTTACTCAACAGATGGTGACAAGTTGCTCTTATCCTGGTCTAGCGCTTTGTACTGCAGAGAAAGTTGCAGAGTACAAAGGAATCCCAGTGGATGCAGTCTTAAAAGCATGCAGGGAAAATATGCAAAAAATGTATGGAATATAATTGAAAAATTTTATGTTTATTAGTATCATTTGCAAGGAATCAGCTTTAATTTCTTAAAGATAGAAGTGAAGTGACTTATTACTTCTATTCTGGGGACTCAATGATTCTTTAGATTTTCAATAAGTCAAAAATTGTTTTCAGTTGTGATGTTATTTTCATTTAGCCTGCTGAACAAAGTCTTTACAGACTAACGATAAAAAAGTTGATTCACAAAATACCAGCAGATTTTCTTATTTTTGGAATCATTTGTCTTAGAAAATCTTTTTTTTATTATCATAGAGATAGAATCTTGCTTTGAATTTTATTAAGTGACAAGAATTAAAAGGGTTAAATCCGACTTAACGTTTACACTCAAAATGGCTGCCATCTTTGTTGATATAGCGTGTACCAAAAATTTGGAAAATTCATTTATTAAAATTCTAAACCTAATCCTAACCCTAAATTCACAATTATAACTAAACCTAACCCAAACCCTAAAGTTAACAAATAAAAATTCTAAATCTAAACCTAAAAATCAAAGGAAGAGAGCGCAGAATTAATAGCTATATAACCCATTTGCGTAAAATGTTGACTAAGAGTACTAAGACATTAAATAGATACTAATGACTCATTTTGGACTTTGTGATGGAGTGCTATTAGATGAATTGTGTATTTCTGATTAGTAGAAGGATGTAAGTGATGATAAACGTGTCAATTTAAAAGTTATTGTGAATTTTAACAATCTCTCATCGGTGCATTTAGAATAAAGATGGAGAAAATATGTTTTATGTCTTTAAAAAAAATTTAATAGCTCAAATTTTTTAAAAAAGATAATTTTTTAAAAGTTGTATAGTAATTAAAATTAACCATTTTGTTGCTTGATATTGGTACTCATTATTATTGGAAGTAAAAGATTGTGAAAATATATTTAGTTTTAAAAGAGGATTTAATAACAGACAAACAGATTGGAGTAAAGAAAATCATTTAATAAATTTAATAAACATTGAAAAATTGTAAAAGTTTATTTGGCTAATGAAATAGTAAATTTATGCAATCATGGCTATTACACATTATTTTTAGGAGCTAGTTATGATCGGAAAAGGGTGAAATCAGATTGCAAGATATGCCACACAAAAAAAATTAAAAGTAGAGTTTTGAAGAAAAAAAATTAAATTTTTAAAAAATTATTTAAAAGGAACTAAACTGAAATATGTTTTGACTACCAGCCTGAGTGTTAGGGAATGGGTGGGCCCTGAACAACCTTGGCAGCCTGTTAAACTAAAAAACATGTGGTGCACTTCACGACATCAACTTAATTTTAAAGTCTCCTTTGCTTCTGTGAGACATTAACTTGTGATAATTGACTTATCAACAATTGCTGATACATCAATTAAGTGGAAACTAAGTTCTCTAATTAAACTAATTTATTGCTGATATCTAACAATTAAGTGGAAACTAAGTTCTTTGATTTATTTAGCTTGTTTACTTTTTTCTTATACTGAGGACTTCTATGCCCAAGATGGTTAATGATCAGATTGATAGGTTTTTCTGTTGTTGTCTACATTAATGTGTTCTAAAGTGGCCCCTATGTTTTTTTAGTCACACATGCTGCAATATTAGCTAAAACATTACCATGTGCTTTATAGTAAATTTTTTATGTGTTTATATATAATTTGCATTTCAATTTTTCATTTCTACATTTTGACGTTGAAAATTTTATTTCTTTTAATAAATAAAAATTAAAACTTATTCACAGCGATGGTTATAAATTTAAATCCATCCGCCTAAGAATATTAAAAACATGTTTTAAATGCTATTATGTTTGCCCCTTTCATTTTCTTAATTTGATGATCCTGGAGTTTAAGTCTTTAAATATACACTCATATTGCTGAGCTGGGTGCAGATTTGTTTTATGTCCTGGCTATTACTTGACCACACTTATTGGCTCAATGTCAAGGTATATGTCCTGTATTGGTCCAATGTCCAGGTATATGTCCTGGCTATTACTTGACCACACTTATTGGCTCAATGTCCAGGTAAATGACCTGTATTGGTCCAACATCCAGGTATAAGTCCTGTATTGGTCCAATGTCCAGGTATATGTCCTGTATTGGTCCAGCATCCAGGTATAAGTCCTGTATTGGTCCAATGTCCAGGTATATGTCCTGGCTATTACTTGACCACACTTTTTGGCTAAATGTCCTGGTATTTCAATTCAGGAATCGTCTTTAGAAATTGATCAATCTCATCCAGAGGCAAAAATTGAAAACCACATGTTTCCTATCCTTAATCTTATCTGGTAACCATTACATCTAGGTTTCCCTCACACTAATAGCATATGACCATATCATAAAACTATAGCTCCAACATAAGAGAAATGACCAGGCATGTTTATTTGCTGTGTATTACTTGATATGGTATTTTCTAAATATCATATTCACTAGTCTGCACCTAGTTCAGACCTAATATGTGATGTTAAGCACAACAGACAAAAGTACATTTAAAATTGATTAGCGATGGTAATGAACATAAAATAAATTGCTTATTGTAGACATTTTAGATATGAGCAGATTGTTTTGGGACTTGATAATGAACTGTATCAGTTAATAAATTTCTAAAAATAAATGAATACCATCAAAATGAGTGCAAGTGACAAAGACAGGCTAGTTGCACTTTCAGAACAACTTTTAGTTTTGTATTTAAAAAAATTCTGTACAATCGGTACTTTCCCCAAAGTAGATGCTTTAGTAGTGCTATAAAGCAAATATGATAGTTTACTAAGGATGATTTTGTTTGTTCGTATGTATTGATTAATAAATGTTTTGAATATTCATTATATGCTGACTATCTGTACAATCAATGCTCAAATGATTTTTTTTTCAATTTCAGTTAGTACTTTTGTTCATTTTTATATCTTTAACTTTAAAATAGTTGAGTTAAGAATAAAACTTAATCCAAAATTTTCTTTGCCTTTGGTCTTATAAAAATAAAATGTACTGATGTTATGCATTGACATGGGGGTAGGGGTAAAAATTGTGGAGTTAGAAACAGAGATTGGATTAATCAAGGGGTATTTTACTTACTAATATTAATCCTTCAATCATCTTTTATGTGAAGAAATCATTTGGGGGGTTGGGGGGCATTATTATTTTTTCTACAAGTTTGACTTACAGTGTATGGGCAACCCAAGTGACTTTAGTTGCTTTTTTGATCACAGTTAACTCTTGACAAAAGTATGTCACTACTCCTATCAAATCACATTATCACCAAGTGAAGGATGAATGAAGATATGTATTAAATGCATTTCATTCTCGGATGTAAACACTTAAACACAGTGAACAAGTTCCCAAACTCATATTTTATGGATTTAATTTGAGCTCTATTTAAGGAGGGTTATGGAAGTACAAGTTGTCTGAGGAGGGGGTAGGCTTAAAGCACCTATGCCTTAATAACTTTTTTTTTAAAAATTGAAAATGAAAGGATGCTTTTGGGGTCACAAACAACGAGAGCATTTGTGAGACATCAGACGAGTCAATGTTTAACTCTAGGGGGCGTGGGTTGGTCACTCTTTGTCTCGTTAGTTGGTGTATTAGCTAGAGATTGCCGTCAAGCACTTAACCGACTTAACATTTTCTGTACTTGACATTTGCGACATTACGTCTATCATGTCAACTCGGGACTGAGAAAGGAGACCAGTTCCCGACTGTAGGCCTTGTTTCCAGTCAAGCTATGTATCAAAACTATTAATACTTTCAGTCAAGGAAGGCAAGCTAATTACTGTGTCCCTATTTCGTGCCAGGCTTGCAGCTATTTATTATGATTTACTTCTAGTTCTAGTTACGATATTTTTCCTCATTGCTAGACATCTATTTATTCGGCCTTACTTCCATGCAAAGAATTCGTTTGTCTTTACGTCCTAATCAATCTATTTTTTATGAGGCCTATTTCCTAGCCACATTATTTTTACGTACACTTCTCCATCTAGACAAGCTTTTTATTACCAATTTCTTCAAGAACATCTTTTTAAAAATACTTTTTCTATTTCTTTTAAACTATTGTGTATTAATGGCAAACTCACAAGCTGAGAGGCGCGGGATCTAGCCTACGTTAGAGCCACAACACAAACGGTGATGAATGACTATTGCTAAAAAGTCCATTTCTGACCTGGAGAGGAGATGTTCACCGCCAAGATCTACCAAGCCCTGAGAAAGTTCTTATGGAAACATTAGAATCCCCTACAACCACGAGGTTTAAATAGGAAACACACACACACTAACTAAAAGGCAAACATTTATTTAACTTTCAACCAGGGTATTAATAACTATTAATTAGGCTTTACCTCCAGCTTTGCTATTTAATAGCCGTACTTCGAGCTTTCATTTAATAGTTGTACTTCAATTGAAAGAAGATCTTCTGTAAAGATACCACGAATCATGCGCACCTTGCTTAAGTCTAGGGACATATTGAAAATAGTAGTAAATAATATTCAACATTATTACCTCCTTTAATTTGCCTGCTTCCTTTTTAGAATAAAGGATAATCTCTTCAGACAGGCGAATATTATCTCACTAGATTGTGCCAGGCGCCGTGGCGCCTGCGGCGCCCCCGTTTTTTGGGCGCCTACGGCGCCAACCTTTTTTTAAAAGACCAACTAACTTGTCCTTTTTTGATAGATTGTGCCGGGCGCCGTGGCGCCTGCGGCGCCCCCTTTTTTTGGGCGCCTACGGCGCCAACCTTTTTTTAAAAGACCAACTAACTTGTCCTTTTTTGATAAATACGAATTATTAAACTTTATGAAATGTACGCAAAGTATTTATTTAATAATAATAATAGGGGTTGTATTTTGCGCACCGTATTTTGCGCACCGATGCACACCAAACAATGACGTCATCCTATTAAATATTTTTACAGTGCTCATCAAAACACGATTTTTCAACTAAACTAACTGCTGTAGACTGTGGTACATCTCTTGAGCGTTACGTTACAAACATACCCACACCACTGGGCTATTATATATATATAATAGTGTCCTGATCTATGGAGATTTTATCATCTCGTCTCTTCCCTTTCTCATCACTATTCTGATTTTGTTGTATTTCACAACACGATATTTATATGCAAAGAAGCCATTCCGCAGCTGTCATCCAGAATTATCTTCGTGTGCGCGAACCCCTTCTATAGAATGAGAGTTGTCTTGTTGTTTGTTTTTTTGTACGTGAGCTGAGGAATTAGACAAACCGAATGTTCCTTACAACAACCATTGGACAAAGTGACTGTAAGGCAGTACTAACACATTTATTACTTATGACATTTTTTTAAAAAGAAAGTTGCAAGAAAAATACTTTAATAAAGGAACATTCAAATAAAAGGAACAGGCTGCTAAGGCTTTTATTTTACATAAACTACATAACAAGGCCACTGAGAGCAATCAAGGATGATGATCTCACATGAGGATGAACAGGCGCTGAAATTTAAATATATTTACGCAGAACAAATTAAATATTTATAATTATAAAGCTATTAAAAGTGTTCATATTTAAAGATGAAAATAATGAAAGTAAAAAACAACAGAAACCATTACTAAATAGTAAATTACTTATTTAAAAAATCTGGTAATTATTAATAACGTCATTGTGTGCTGTACAAAAGGGAATATTTGGAACTTGTCCTCAACATGACTTTCACTTGTGACTAAGATATCATTAAAAAAAAATAGAACTAGAATGTCACTGTTGTAGTGAATAAAGTTATAACTCTTTTCTTTAAGACTCATTTTTTAAATTTATTGTTCATTTGTAATGATTTAACTTTAATTCGTTTCTTTCAAACTTATGGGGAAAACGTGATCTAAAATGGTCGTACCTTTTATATACACCTTTTCGATTTATATAACTTATTATAACGAGATTACACTTTTTTTTTGGTGTTTTCTGTCAGACCAGCTGGTTATTATTTATTATTAAATATCATTAGATCTATATATAAATTATAATACCAATATTGAGTATTATTTATTCCATCTAGAAGTACTAAAACTGAAATGATTTGCTTGGTTCGAGCTCGATAAAAACTAAAAGTTTAATCTTCAGTCTTGCAAGTTATTGTTTCGTTCGATTCGTGTTGGTTCGGCTCTGCGACGAAGTTCGGTTCAGGTTTGGTCCAGGCATGGTTCAAGTTTAGTGTTTCTCTCGGGCTCTTATTAGATTAGCATCTCTATTCAAAGCCTAATAAATATTCATCACTTCCACACAGAATCTCAAAGCTGAATTAGTTCCACAAATTCTATAAAATTTGAATATGTATTGTCGGTGAACTCTGCAGAAATTATGTGAATTGTTCAGGTAAATGTGCAGAGATTATTGTGATATAGGCCTATAGGAAGTTCTGAATGAAAATTAATATTTTAAATAATAATTGCTAATTGTATTTTATTAAAGTAAATGCCTTAACAGTGTAATTATGGATATTGACATACCATTAACCAAACTTAGTCCCATGCTAAGAAAGGAATCTTATTTAGGAATGATGATATTTAAACAAAATAAAAATAACGCTAATTGTCCATGCTAGTCCAACATGCTCACTGTGCTCTGACCTTCAACACTTAGATTCAATTTTCAAAATGGGCTTTAAATTAATATTTTTTTTATCATTCACATTCCCTCAACGATTTGATAAGACTTTTCCATAGCGTTGCTTCGAAAGGGCGCACGCACTCCATTGATATCTTTCTGTATCCTATCCCGGAATGTTCAGAGAGACTGGGTAGAGTTCTTTCTAATAATGCATAGCTGGTCACAGGCGATTCACAGCAAAGTATTGTGGAGTGCTAAGACTAAGAGCATGACGAGACACATGACGTCCTGGTCATTCACTGTACCCAACCAAACCCTCAGATGTCTCAACTACGTCTTACTGCTGGGCCAGATGTCTTTTGGCCAGATAGTGAGGTCGACCCGTTGCGCAAATCTTCTTCACTTTAAACAAATTCACAGTGCAAGTCATTCTCATCATAATCATCTGATCGAACACGACGGACAAACAACACACAGCTTTATGTCAGTGACAAGATTTTATGGTTTATTCAGTCAGCTACAGGAATCAAGTGGATATCCTTAAGAGCTAGATTTTGTGCAGTCTGACTTCCTTGTCTGAAATACATTTTATTACAATGCACGCTGCAGTCTATTGTGCCTTTTGGAGTCTTTGCCGTTAGTTTGAACTTATTTCATGGCGATCCCAATTAATAACTGCTGCAGTCATTCATTCATGATTGCATCAAAGAGATTGTTGCAGCATTTCCTGTTTTCTAAATCAGTTAAGGACGCATCAGACCCAGGGCATAAAGTCGACAGAAACAAGCCCTGACCAAAAAAACTAATGTATGGATTTATTGTGAATTTTCTTTTGGTGGGGAAGCTTACATCACTAACGTTGCTGTGCAAGGGGATGTCAAAAGTGGCAACTTTTATCGCTTCACTATGGCTAGTTTCTGAAGATTTTCGTCTGAACCACACATAATTACTCTGTCTTGTCATCGTTTAACTTCAATCTTTTTGCTGCTATCAATGATTTCACAACAGTATAATACAGCAATCTTCGACAGCCTGTAGCACAGCTGAAATGATCCTTACGTCAACTGTTGTAAAGCTGCGTGTCCTCAGCAAATAATTTGAGAGCTATACCTCGATTTTTAATGACTCTGCCTCACTTACTTGTGTAAATGGAGGATGAGCCCTAAAATTAAGCCATGGAGGTCGCAGGATAGAAAGTTTCTTTAGAAGATGGCTCACTCCCAGAAATACCCTGTGCTCTGTCAGATAGGTAGAAAAAGTCCAGTTCCAGAGAAGCAACCTCACTCAAAAGTCTGCACAGCAGAATCTCAGGGTCAATCACATTAAAAACAGCCCAAGGCCAAAGATATTTATATCAGGAGAAGGCAAATTACTGTGATTGACTTTCAAGAAAGAGTGTCTTATTAGTCTTATCAAGAAAATTTTTACACCACCCCAAATAAGAAAGTAAAGAATTGTCATTATTAATTATACTCAATATACATTAACAGTATACAGTATTCATAATCCTTTTCTTGGAATGCAATAACGATAATGCCATCCCCGTGATTTTACAAATTTACAGATAATATGCATTTGCCTTTGCAACTTAGTTATTTCTATAATTCAGAATTGAGTGCTTGATAGCACATCTAGTATTTTATTAGCTCCACCGCATATTTCTGATCACATTTTCCGCTCCTAAATCTAGGGCATGTGTTATTGGAAGTGATAACGGCCAATGTAAATGTAATCGATCCACCTGTGTATGCGTGTACGACAACAAATTCAATACTGTAATCGAGTTGGCGTGGAGTTTCCGGTGACGTCATTGAGAGATCAATAGGAGGCTGCTCTGTTACCCCATCATCCCGCCCATTGGGTTAAAGCTTATATTTTATTATTGTGAAAGGGCATAGCTCATGAGTATTATTATAGTTATGCCAGGTTTATTAAGTTCAGAAGTCATTAGCGTGTCCTCATCGGAATAAAGGAAATCCTTAAAATGTCATTGCTTAGAACTTTAGATCGTCAATGCTGAGGATGGTTGAAATTATTATTTTTTAAAATAAATAAACAGAAGGTGGTAACACTAGTAAGAGGACAAATTAAAGTAAAACATAATTATTGATTTTATTGAGTTCACACGATCTTGAAAAAATAAATTTTAACACACATCTCCACCATGATCCAGATTGCAATATATACGGATTTTGAAATTTACGTCTTGCACCATTTGGGGCGCCGGTGACTTTATTTTTAAAAAAAATTGAAATAAACTTTTAAATATTTTTTTCAACCAATCGCACTGATGATTTGGTAAGTTGTTGAGTACAAAACATTTAAATAACAAACAAAAAAAAAAACAAAAAAAAACCCAACAACAACAAACAAACAAACAAACTATCACTTATTTTGGGGCTGGGGCCATTAATTTATAAGGTTTTAAAATTGTTTTATATATACGATCGCTATGGAACTTGGTAACTTTAGCACACTTCTGCGAAGGTTTCTGGCATAATTGTTAATTATTGGTTTCTTTTAATTTATTCCTATATACTGAGATCGTCGCAACGAGCTATGGGTCAGCTAGTCTATTTTGATATTTATTTTAAGATTTTTAAAATACTGTAGGTTGTAAGCAATTTTCACACTTCATACTTCTTTGGTCTGAGTCAAGGATAGTTCAGAAGGCTAGCACTCTACTGTTATGCCGACCGAGCTCTACCACGCATACGGCAAAAAACCTTCTTAAATACACTGTCAGTTGAAATTAACTGATTACCGGTACACGTGTTTTCATTTATCTACTAGCAGAGCCGTCGTGCGTTTAACTGTAAAAATACATAAATTTAAAGTCGAAATATTCTTTAGCTTAACTCTTCTTTTGTTCAAAATAAAATAATAAGGTGCGACGAGGTAGGAGGTTCTTTTGAATGCAGATTAAACGGAACACAATCCGTGCTTCATAAAAATAGATGAATGTATGGAAAATGGACAATCCAACAACGGCAAAATCCAATAAGGATAACCGTACTGTTTAAGAGTAACACGGGTAAAAATGAATTGCGCTGATTAAAAAAATTAATATATTTTGCGGTACTGGAACAAAAGACGCCGCGAAAGCAAACCGAGAAACAGATAAAGGTTCGGAAATACGACAAGCATCAATTGAGAAGTTAAACGATCTTTCCCACATTCTATTCTTTAAATTATTTTTCATGTCAGCGTTTATTCAAATATAGACTATATATAAAAAAAGTGAAAGGTGCCATGATATGGTTATTTCAAAAACAAAATAAAGATAGGCCTAAAAAATTGTTGCCAGTAAAATTTAAAATGTATGATAGGAAAACAACAAACAAACAAACATTCATGCATAATTTAATTCAATAAAAAAAAATCTTTATTGACATATTCAAAATAATTAAAAATAATGATGTGATTAATACGCGAGGTACACGAAAAAAATGTTCGCAAGCGTTTGCAAAGCTATGACTATAGTTCCTGTCACTTCATGTAAAGCTTGTATTAGTCAAATTAAAAAAAAAAAAATTAAAACAACACCAAAAAATATTTTAAAAATATATTTAAAAGAATTAAAACACCCGCTGATTTTACCATCTTGACTTGTAAAGACTGTAACTTTAGATAAAAAGTTATAGTCCTATCAGACATCGTAATAAAATAAATTATTTTTATAATTATTATTTTGTTGTAAATAAAACGCATTCTACACTTAAGAAATGATTTGACCTTCTCTGACAAAGCTAGAAGTCAAATAAAATGTCTAAGAAGTCATTCATTCATTTTTTACTATACATCCTCATGTTGTCAGAGGGGTATATTCTGGCCTGGAGGGGTATGTTCTGGCCTAGGCCAGCTTAACCCCTGGGGTATATTCTGGGCAAGGCCAGATTATACCCGGCTATACTCTGGTCTAGGGTGTAATCTGGCCTGTTACACCGGGAGTGTACTCAACAGTCTCCAAAAATTTCATAACGATCGGCTGAATGGTTTAGTCAGCTATAAGGGACATGCCCACAGGCACACAGAGAGAGAGGGACATACTTTATATATATATATATATATATATATATANTTCGGCATCCTTCCGTCTCCCGAGACGATGGTGCATCACCGTTAGGTTGGGTTGCATTTTCTCGTGTGGCTGTGCAGTCCTATCCGTGAATGACAGTCTTTACCACAGTTTTTACACACGAGTTCTGTGCATCCAAATGTTTTGGCCTTTCTCCTAGCTCTTCTGTCTGCAGCCTCCTCCATTCTTCCCTCCTCGGCTACTATGACGCCCTCTTTGACAACCGTGTGCCACGTAGAACGGTCATCTGCCTTGCACTCCCAGTCGCTTGTATGGATTTTGGCTGCTTTCATGTGCCTTTGACAGACATCTTTAAAACGCAAGCGTGGACGACCTGTTTTCCTCTTTCCTGAAGCAAGTTCACCATATAGGAGGTCCTTCGGGATTCTTTTAACATGTCCTAGCCATCTCAGGCGTCTTTCGCTAAGAATTGAGAACATGCTTTGGGTATTGGCACGCGATAGGACCTCACTATTATTATCAATATATATATATTAGGGCTGCGGAAATTACCGATTAATTTCTCGATTAATCGGTAAATTATTTTATCGATTAAAATTATTTTAATCGATAAAATAGTGATTAAAAATAATTTTTTTAAAATTCGATTTATTAATAAATAATTAATAATAGTTTTTATTTTATTATTATTTTTTTTACGTACAAACTTCTCCGTCAAGGGAGTTCAGAAAGAGTATACTTTAAAATAACCTGTTTTATAAGGACAATGACATAAAAAAAAAACCAACAACATAGTTGTTAACTATTTAACAATAACAAAATTTAAATTCATTGACAATATATTGAACTACTTATTTTTAAATACATCCCCTAGCCCCTAACAATAGTACGTTTTTAAATTTAATTAAATTAAATACTTAGGTTGTGGTCATTTTAAGAAATGCAATGAAAGGGCACAAAATATGAAGGAAGACGAAATAGTGAAAAAGAGATTATGAGTTATAAGAAAAAAAATCATAGCTTTCGAACCACTTGGGATACAAAAATGATCTTTATGTTTTTACTAATCAGCAAACAATTTCTATGACTTTTATATTTATAAAATTAATTTGAAATTTTCATTCAAGTGCCTCAACTTTAATACCTTATTTAACTTCTTTTCAGTGCTAACTGTTTTTAAAAATAACTGAATGACAATACCGATTGCCTGTTTTTATTACTTCCCTTGAAATTTTCAGTTGTATGACGTCATACATCTTTATTTTTAGCTTAACAAAATTATCGATTAATTAATCGGTAATTTTTCAAAAGTTAACGATTAAATTTAATTGATAACAGCCCTAATATATATATATGTATTAGGGCTTTTATAGATTAAATTAAATTTAATCGTTGACTTTTGAAAAATTACCGATTAATTAATCGATAATTTTGTTAAAGCTAAAAATAAAGATGTATCACGTCTTTACACTGAAAATTTCAAGGGAAGTAATAAAAACAGGCAATTGATTTTATTGGTGACCCGTCAAAACGGCTCCTGACAAAACGGCCCCGACAAAACGGCCCCGACAAAACGGCCCGCGACAAAACGGCCCCGGTCAAAACGGCCCCGG
>MUZC01001008.1:111443-133877 GCA_002072015.1 Radix auricularia
AGAGAGAGAGAGAGAGAGAGAGAGAGAGATAGAGAGAGAGAGTTTATGAGTTTTTAATGTATTATAATTTGTAATCGTTGTCTAAGCAAAAATTTCCTATAAATCCGACACCGAGAAGTTGGTAGAATAATGATTAGTTTTAGACCTAAATAAACAGAAAAAGCGAAGTAAAATGTTGTGAGCATTTTTCTTTAAAATACAAAACATGCTGATAGTAAGTGATTTCTATCCGTTTATAGAACTTCTTAATAGACCTTAGATATACATGTTTGAGGTGGGGGACCTCATCATTTGCAGTGTTAATGGGCGACAGTTTGTTGTGAAAGAAAGTCCACAGCTCATGAAAAATAGGCTCCTGTTAACGATTGACGGTTTTTATGAATGGATTATTCAAAACATTTCATAGAGCACTTCAATATTTTTACTTTTTCATTTACTTTGATACAAAATATGAACAAATAATTATTTATAAAGTATAAAGATTTTCCAGACTAACAATAAATTATTTTTTTTTTAATTATGGGGTTGATTTGAAAATTATATGTGATATACTGAATTTTAGATTTTTGAATCGAACCAGCAATGGATCATTAAATGACTTGAAAACCCTCAAAGACTTGGAGACAGCGTGAGGTGAGCTCGGAGTGGCTATAAATGTAATGCAAATGTAATTAAAGTCAGTTGTTACACAGAAAATGGACTGGTGTCTTGATTTGCAATGTTGATTCACAGTTGAAATATTACAACTGATGTATTTAAACATGCAGTGGTGGTTTTGTTGAGTTTGAAAAGATTGAGCTACTGATTTACTTGGACCTTCAATTAGTACTTTTCTAACATCCAATGTGCTTCTGATGCACCTGAATATGACCTAAACATTATCTGGACAATAAATGTATGACAGGACAAAGTGAGACAATTTATATGTTTATTTATTCCTACTTTAATCAGGAATCCGATTTAAAAAATACAAAATACAATTTGTTTCGGATTTATTAGAACGTACGATGGGGGAACTGATTCATATGAACTTTCAATATTATGTCATTGTATATTTCAACTTGCAATAAATATTCTACCATTAAAATTATCTAAACATTCAGTGAGCTACTGGTACATTGAACTTTTAGCACGTTCTTGAATTTTTGAACCAATCAATGCTAATATATTTGAACTTTTAATGGAGCAAATCATTACACGAAAACTGCACGAATTACTTAACTTTGAAAACATTTAAGCGACTCATCTTATCTTATCTGTTCCAGACGCTCATTCTATACAGAAGATTATTGCTTCCTACTTTTACCTATGATTTGTGTCTATTCCTGCACTCTTATTAGACTAATTAGAGGTTTAAATGACGATAAAGAGTTTGCTTTCCTGGTTTCTTCATGTAACCCATCCACGCCCGAATTCCGTACGGGAAGAAAGAAAACTTGTATGTGTTTATTCGTGCATACTGAATTAAAAAAAGTGTTTTTATCATTATTTCTATCTGATGGTTGTATTAAGTTTTCTCTGTGTTGTATTTCTAAATTAGAATTAATCACTTTGCGTATAATAATTAATGTAGAATTAGACTCAAGGATTTTTTATAAAATGTACCAATAAAATTCCTTCGACACTCAAGAGTGTTAAGAACCCGTTTATGAGAACCTCATTTTGAAAGCCATGGATCCCTAATGCAAATATGGAATAGTTGATGTTTATCTGAAATAAACACACCCCCCACCACCCTGGCATCTTACAGCCCCCACATAACAAGGACTTAACAGCTTTGATACAACCTCGGCCACACCCCTCACGTATAGTTAGATCTAACATTTGGATTAGGAATGTCCACTTGATAATTGCTCTTCTCGTTTTAGGGCCAGGACGACAGGGGGAGGGGTGTGTGGAAATATCGATCGTTAAAGTGTCACTGAAGTGACGTCCGTTTCGAACATAGATTCATGGCATTGAATCCGGATATATCGATCCGGCCTGGCGAACAAGATGACCTCCGAGCCCAAGGCCTCGCGTGCTATCGATTCTTTTTCGCACGATTTGTTTGCCTCCGGGCGCTTCCATTAAAATAATTCCTTTGTTCTGCTGGTACGTGTGTCTTCAGGTTGATGCGTGCGATATAAAGAAAAATGTTTGTTCCAAACTAAAAGTAATATTTTTTAAAAAATAATAATAATAAAAAAAAAGAATTTTCGTCTCCGTCTTTGAAAATTTTTTTNTTGGGGAGGTTGGGGGGGTGAATCCCAGTACCCCTCTACATGTACATGTGTTGAATTGTTTTATTTTACTTTACATTTAGACGTTCTTGGAGCTGGTTTCACAAGATAGAAAAAAGTACACGTTATTTTTTAAATACTTTTGTTGGGCGTTTCCAATTCCTCTTGTATTTTTTTTCAGTGTTTTATTTTATACTCTAATATAAATGAATAAAATTATATAAATCATGCATTTGTATGAGATAATTTGTACCTTAAATTCAAATCAAATGTTTACCAATCTACCACGCTACCAGTCTATTTTCTCAGTGGCCTATTCTTACATCTATTGATGGTGCTAATGACACGTCACTGTCCACTTTTGGAAACGCCATGACCTCCACTTAGTCTTTCAACTCTCCTTCATGTGATTCCACCAGACGCCCCACGTCTCAAGTCACTTCATTATGTAAGCAGCTTTCCGTCTTGACTTTGGATCTGTTCTTCGTCACGGCAGCCAGCGTTCGTACTTTGGCAATTCCAACGGAAAGGGAAGGGGGCAGGAGTATGGCAGGAGGAGGTGCGCGGTGGTTGTTGTATCTCTATCCCCACCCCCACCCCCGACATGACGTAGAACTACCCACTACCCTGATCCACAAGAACAACATGTACGCCCACTCTAACATGGCAGCACTCCTTGATTTGTGTACGTATACATCTCAATCAGAGGTCGCCACGATCATGAAGATGGTTTGTCTTTCGGGTTAATTTTGTTATGGGAAAATTCAAAATAACACAGTTATATTTGAACCTGAAAACACTTAATTTACAAAGGTTTTCTTCATTCTCCGAAAAATTCTATCAACGCTGTATTTTACTTTAAATCACAAAAGTAATCATCATTTCAGTTTTTTAATGTAAAAGATGAATTTTTTTTTTTAAAAAAGGGTTTGCAAAATTTCGTAAAGGGCCGTCCATTATGTACGCTACGCTATTTTGACCATTTTAAACTCCCCACTCCCCCTATCACAAACTTTCACAAATCTAGAACCCTAAAGAACGTCACACTTTCGATCAAAAATGTTATTTGTTAACAAAATAATCAAATGATATATAAAACACAGTGACGTACACATGGCGGACCCTCCTCCCCCAGTCACAGTTTTTTACACCCCCCCCCCATCCGAGCGTGACGTACTTTATGAACAGCCGCTAAAGAAAATTGATTTTATTTGATATTCTAAATTAAATTAAATATGGTAGGTCACGTGTGTAGGAGTATGGAGTATAATCGATCTTGAACACCTCTTGGAAACTTAATAATAACTTTATAGGTCACTTCATTTATGGATATCCCAGGTGTGCCTGGATATAGATATAATGAGAAAGCAATAAAGAGAGAGAAAGAGAGAGAGAGAGAAAGAGAGAGAGAGAGAGAGAGAGAAATAGAGAGAGAGAGAGAGAGAGAGAGAGAAATGAGAAAGAAAGAGAGAGAGATTTATTATTCGTGGCATATTAACTATTACGTTCGTTTGAATATTTTCTGTTTCATTAAACTTAATTTCGGTGTTCTTATTCTGCTTAGTTTTGTAATTTACATTTCATTGATTTATGTTTTTGTAAAATTCATTACCGCCTGTTCCCATGTCTTCATATTTAGACATTTTGGGGAGATGTGTTCATGAACAAGTTCTGTAATCACAAATAATAACATTTTGGGGAGATATGTTCATGAACAATTTCTGTATTCACAGATAATAACATTTTGAGGATATATGTTCATCAAGTTCTGTTATCACAGATAACATTTTGGGGAGATGTGTTCATGAACAAGTTCTGTAATCACAAATAATAACATTTTGGGGAGATATGTTAATCAACAAGTTCTATTATCACAGATAACATTTTGGTGAGATATGTTTATTAACAAGTTCTTCAATCACATATAGTAACACAGACAATCAACTTGAGGATTTTTCCATAGGTATCGCTCTGTCTTCTTTCATATCGTCACTTTGTGATTTCCAAAGTGGGCGCTAGCGCGTCTTGTCGGCGCCAAAGCGATCCAGTGTGACGGTGAAGACCACGGGTCAATTTGGGGGGGGGTGGCGGTGGATAACTGTAAGGGGGCGGTGAAAACATAAAAAGGGAAGAGAAGATTTAGACAAAAATGGTTTATGTATTCCGCTTATAAGGTTTGATTTTTCTTTTAAAAACATTTTGGACATTGCTTTGGTTCCTGCATACTCCCTCGCTTGCATTTAGTTTTAGTTTTTATTTGTTTAGTCATGTGAAATCGCACACTTCCAGACTGCAAAAATTAACGGTGATAAAATGATAAAGGATTTATCAAATTTTCAAACACTAAATATAAATTTATCAAACAAACTGACTTTGACCACAAACAAAAAAAAAAACAACTTTTCAACAGCAACCACACAAGATGGCGATGGCTTGCTAGCTTCTTACTATATTTCGTTATTGTTGACCAAATCGGGTACTATTGGTGAAGAAAAAATTATACCAGCTATAAGTGAAATAACATGGACGGTGATGCACAAGCAAGCATCTTATATTGTCAAGAAAAATTAGTTAAGCAATAATACAGTGCGAATAAGAATTGATGAAAAGGCTCAAGGGGTTGAAGTTTCGTGTGGCTACTTAAAATCATCTCTGTTTTCTATTCATCTTGATTAGTCAACTTTGCAAGGAAATGAAGCTTTACTTTTATCATACGTGTGGTTTAAAAAGAAAGAACAAATTTGCCAAAAATTAATATTTGATAAATATTTGCTAACTGATTCCAAAGAAGAATCTATATATCACGTATTGGATAATTTTTAAAAAAAAAGAAAAAAGGAATACCTCTAAGTTCTAAGTAATATTTTATCAATAGCTACAGATAGTGTTCTAGCGATGGTATTGTTCTACAAGGGTGTTCTTGAATATTTCAAAAAAGGAGGTGCTGGCTGCTGAATGCATTCACTGAACACTATATCATTAATCGTCATCATCTAGTTGACAAAACTTTAAGAGCACGCACACAAAATTGATCACATTATGTATTTAAAGTAATCAACCCGACCAGAAGCAAATCTTTAACAATTATGTATTAAGAAAATGAAGAATTTATTCTTTTGCTGCTTCATTCGAAAGTTCGTTGGTTGTCAAAGCGTGGCTGTTTATAAAGGTTTTATAAGCTGTTTAACTCGATGCTGAAGGTCTTGAAAAATAAAAATGAGGCTTTTCGATCCAATTTAATTCAGTTCAAAAGTAACATCCTTTACTTGACCTACTTGCTTAAGAATTTAATTGAACGAATCTTTCGTTTTAAGGTGATGAACTGAATTTACTCAGAGCAAAATCAGTTATTTATACATTTGAGGAACAACTTTTTCTGCACAAAGGAATTTTTGACGGGGGCAATTCAGCCAGTTGCCAAATTTAACAAGAGCAGAAAAAAATGATGAAGATATACTCCCCTATTGTGGGCCATTGGATGTTCTCCATTTAGATTTTAATCAACGATTGGATGATATTTTGAAAATGAACATACATGATTGCGTTTTGTATTTTTTTTTGAAGCGCAAACACAGAAGAAGAACTGATGGAAGTAACTACAAATGAATTTAAATTTAAAAGTGGCTACCCAGTATTCTTGCTGAAAAAGGAGATGCTGAAATATGGGCTGTACATTAAAGTTTCTTAATTACATTTCCTTCATCATATTTAGTGGAAAGTATATTCAGTGCGGTATTTAACTAACATGTAAATGCATACAGTCAATCGCGGTTATTTAAGATTTCTGCTGACGAAAATACAGCCGAGGATTACTAAATTGGTAGCAGCATACCAGGTTCATCTTCTCATTTAGATGTTTTCAAATATTTAATTATTATTAATATTATTATTATTATTTGGAACTATTCTTGAATTGTGGAACCAGGTTACTGGTTTTGATTCGCATGAATGCATTCAAATTGCAGCCAGTCAAAATCGATGTGATCTTAGACTTGCTCCCAGATGTATGTTGACCTAGATAGTAAAAAAAGTGGGGCACAAGAGTTGTTTGAAATTTGGAAATGCCGCACATAGAAAAAGCACCACAAATAGTCTTTCCTTGCATGTCGAAGTTTGGTGCATCAAAATTGTCACTTATTTTTCAAAACACCTGACTAAATTTCCCTTAATAAAGAAATGGTGTCAAATTTTGTTTTCTGTTTTGCTGCGTCTGTCAAGCATTCCTTGATGAACTCACTGTCAGAAAATATTTGTTCCGTTTTACGATCTTGTGGGACATGACGAAACTGGCTTCGGTTGCAGCATCTTGATTCGAGACTGTTCCTTAAATTATTAACCAAATTCTTGCATTTTATTTTTCTCTCTTCATTCTTTAAATTGTGATCTAAATACAAATGTTTTGATTGTGGTATCTTTTTAAGTTGTACTCCTTAAAGACACTCACTCACTCACTCTCGCTCACTCACTCACTCACTCGCTCACTCACTCGCTCACTCGCTCACTCACTCACTCACTCACTCACTCGCTCACTCGCTCACTCACTCGCTCACTCGCTCACTCGCTCGCTCACTCGCTCACTCACTCACTCACTCACTCACTCACTCACTCACTCACTCACTCACTCACTCACTCACTCACTCACTCACTCACTCACGCACTAACTCACTCACTCACTCACCGCACAGCATGCAGGCGGCTTTGCATCCAAACGCTCGTGAAGCAGTATTTAACAGTTAAATCGTCATTAAAAATATTCGGCCTCAATCTTTCTTCCTTTGACAGTACTCATTGTTAAATCAATATCTATTTTCTTTAGTTAGAATTCTTCAAAACTGTTCGAAATGCAAATCGTTAACAAAAGCCAATTCCAGTTTAGCTTAAATGTAGTTTCAAATAGGTATGTTAGCAATTAATGACTAATGATTCTGGAGCCATAACACCGATTATATATCTCTAGATTCGAATCAAATACTCCGGATAAAATTTCAAAACTAAAAAAAAAAAATTGTAAGCAAACAAAAATTAACATGTACATGCCTACGGGCCGCAAATTATACTCCTACTGGCCGCATGGGGCCAGCGGACTGTAGTGTGCCCATTCCTGTGTTAAAATATTATTTTTAAAAATTCGGGGATGGGGGGGGGGGTGCTAAGTGATATTTTTCTGGACAGTGGACGGTAAGCCAAAAAATGTGGAAACCACTGGTTTAAGTGAACACGAACATATTGTAAACAAATATAAATTTAATACTGTAAAATAACGTTACACGATCTTTCCAAACACAGAATGCTATATTCATTGAAATTCCATAATCTTTCCTTAGGTTACATCATAGTTCGTAACATTAAATACTCTTTCTTAATGTTACATGTAATATTCATACAACTTTACAAAACGTGACGTGATTTGTTATTAACGCCTGCTGAAACTTCCAAAAAAATCCGTCGATTTAATTTAACCCTAAATTAACTTTCACAACATTACAATTTATTAATCATAAAACATTGAAACTTTAAAAGTATTTTTTAAAAAGAAATGCTTTACAATTGAACATAAAATAAGTTGCATTATCATGTTGAATTATTACTGTTTAGAAGGAACGTCTGCAACACATAAGACAAGTCCGCAGCCATCAGATCATGTGTAAATAAAGATAATCAGTGGTGTCACTAGGGGTGCGGTGGGGTCGGGCCGCCCCGAATGAGCATCGGGGGGGGGCACCAAAATGTAAAATTTTATTTGTTCCCGTTATTTAGCACTGGAAATCTCGGAGGATTTCTATGGGTTAAGTTGTAAGGGGGTGACACCATGAGCTACCCCCCGGGGTGACATCAACCCTAGTGACGCCTCTGCAGATAATAAATTA
Source organism: Radix auricularia (assembly GCA_002072015.1). Classification (NCBI taxonomy): domain Eukaryota; kingdom Metazoa; phylum Mollusca; class Gastropoda; family Lymnaeidae; genus Radix; species Radix auricularia. The sequence goes on from MUZC01001008.1 coordinate 119,533, forward strand.
GATGAAACTTTTTCAATTATTATAAAAGTAGAAATCATTTATCGGTTATAATTTGTTAAGCCATTTACTCAAAAATGTTTATGTACAAAGCGTTAATTTCCGCAGCCCTAAAATATATACATACATACATATATATAAAGATATTATATAATATTATATAAAGATATTGTATAAACAAGAAAAGATATTTAAAAAAACTATATCTACATAATTAAGTTTTTATTCATTCAATTATTGCATTTTAAGATTTACCCAATTCAAATTTCCGTTTTAAAAATATAACATTTCGACCGTAAGCTATTCAATTTTCAAACCTTACTGACTATAATTGAATAACACAATTTCACAACCAATATCTTAATAGTCCACCAAGTCTAAAATTGTCACCTTGTCTTAGACTTTTATTTTTCACAATTTGTAAACATGTTCTTTTTTGTGTGTGAGTTTTCATTTATTTGACCAAGATTTTTTTTATTGAAAATTTATAAAATTAAATTTTTTGAAACGAAACAAAGTTTATTAGTGATTTATGATATTCATCTCGCCATAAGATCTCCTGTTTTGCCTCATTTTCTTGTAAACACTTGGAATTTCAATTTTAAGTTAAAAAAAAAAAATTGGCTCTATTATTCCTTAAAAATTATAGTGCCCTCTATTTGGAAAAAAACACAAAACCTTACTACAAGAACGCTAAGCTCCAGATAAATGAAAGCCTTGCGTGGTTGACTTGATTAGATGACGACATCAATGCAGGAAGTTCCCTCACCTCTATGAGACACGTACATTTCGCTTTAGATTAATGAACCAGTAGCAGAAGAATTTAACGACTTGTTCGGATCGGTGCACAGCTTCAATAATTATTTTGTTGTCCCTGCTGCAGATGTAAAGAAATTCGGTCTCTACTTCAGTCCACGAGACATAAGCTCAGATTATTTTTTTAAAGTAATAAATAGATTAGTGAGTTAGACAGATAGATCTGATAGGATAGAAAATATATTAAGTGATATAGTTAAATACTTGAATGACTTGATGATTGTGAGGATGGATAGTTAGGTGGATGGATGTTTGGATGAATGGATGGCGATAGATAGATTAGATTAGATTAGATAGATAGATAGATAGATAGATATATAGATAGATAGATAGATAGATAGATAGATAGATAGATAGACAGATAGATAGATTAGATAGATAGAATTGGATAGATAGAATTGGATAGATAGAATTGGATATATAGATTGATAGAATTATGACATCTAAAGTAAAACTGTAGAATAAGAACTTATGAATCAGTTTCTGCAGAGCTATTTGTATTTATTAGTCTAATAATCCTCTCCTCAACATTTAGTTTTCCTGTTTGGTTAAACCATATGTAGACCAACCTGTCAGGGGAAGTATTATTAAAATGGATTCACATACATTCTTTCTTTTCAATTCAAGTTCGTAAATTATGTTTGTGTATATTGTTCTTTTTCCCCGTAAATTTTGTGTATGTTAGAATCACCTTGGTGTCACATTACATGTTGTGAAATATGCCCTGTGAATGAATTCAGCCCAAACACACAGAGCTGATATTTCATTATTTTCTTAAAAGAGTGACATGTTTAGGACATCCCCAAAAATGTGAAGATGGAGAAATTAATTTTCTCTTGGCACCAGTGGGCCCTTTCCAATTTAACCAGTGGCAATAAATTTGGGTTTTGTTTAACTCCTGGATATTGCGACGCTGCCCCCCCCTTCAAACGTGTAGATTTTCCTCTCATTTTTGTGACCAGTTCGATAAACAAGTTCTGTTTGGTAATTATGGAAGGGAAGCAAATGATAGCCGTCCACGATGATGTATAATGATTGCAAAATCTGTATTGATTAGCTCCCATTTATTCACTTTTTCTATGACTGTTTCGTTTAGAACCCAGGTGCCGGTGACCTTCTTGGTAATCAAAGCCAAGAACGTTTTTAACGTCAAAGCAGTTTCACTACTTCGTGTTTAATTCGGATCTTAGAGTCAGCAGTAAAATACAAGTTTAAGCGAACTCTCATTATCCTGACTGCTTTAAAAGTTTTTTTTTTTTTTTTGGTGATTAATTTCAAAGGAAGTAATCCGTTGCTTATCGGCCGTGGGGTTTGAGCTGTGTCCTGAAATCTACAAGTCATAGTTGCCATGTCAGTTATACGAAGTCTTATATGAACTACAAAATTCTTTAAAAATTAAGTTAACTAACATCAAAATAAAATTGCATGCGCTAAAATCTGACGTTGACCAAAGATTTAAAAAAATTGTTAGCAGAGGAAATGGATTATTACAATGTCTGTCAAAATCCCGATTAAATTAAGTATTTCTCCATCAGACTAATACAAGAAATCTGGGTCTTACAAATACTGATGTTTGACAGTCGACGCTGCACAATGCACTCCATCTTTAGAATACCATCTTGCTCCTGCTAAAGAAATGTCTTTATCATGCCTCGAATAGCTGAGAATAAAGAGAAGCAAGACTTTAAGTAAACACATTCCTGTTAGCTGCAGCTTGGACAGTTTTGAGTTCTGGATGAATCAATGGCTGCGTAGCAACTTGTAAAACTCTACAGATTTTGGAGAAAACATTGGGTCTAAAGTTTCATGATTACTTTTATGTCTCTAAAACTAAAGAGTCATGTTTGTTTCACCAAAAGACACAGAATGAAACCCACTGGCAACTAAATTTCCCCATGCCCTTTATCCTCCCCCATTAACAACACAAACATGAATGCACACGCTGAAAAAGTTGTAACGAAGAAAAAAGATAATTGTATTGAAGTTTTACATCCGTTGGCGGTGTGAAACTTCTTCTTTTGAAAATATTTTTTTTGAAATAAAAATTGTCATTTGCTTTATTATTTCGTTTCCCTATGGGCAAACGGAACTTTCTCAAAATAGCGAACTAATGAAAGAACGTTTCTGCGAGGCACTCTTTCGGTTTCTTCAATTTGTTGGTGGCTTTCTTGATGGGGTGCTGTCGGCTTGTTGACGCTGCTGACGTCTCCAGGGTCGATAAATAGCGAATTGGTTAAACTTGAAGTTTCGGCCGACCAGCTACCAGCCGGCGATGAAGATGGAGTCAGGGAATGTGGGGGGAGAGACCTACACGAGTCTTTTGACGGCCCTTTACTGACGGGGGGAGAACCAGGAGAACGTGGCGGACCACTGGAATCGATACCATGTGCCAAGGCCAAGGTACTCGTTGGCTGGGAGGCATTCCAAATTGAATGCTCGGATGATAGCGTATTGTTATTGTTGTTGGTTCCTTCTAAAGCTTTCAACGCGTCGAGCTGACTGCTTGGCCCGAGGGCATCACTCGTGTCACCTACAGCGGTCACTGTCATTGATCTCTCGGCGCCACGAGAGCACTTATTTTGAAGGTGATTACACTCGTTGGTCCAGTTGTGGCGTGGTTCCTCGGCGTTGAACGATTCTGTTTCATAAACTCGAACGTCTCTATCTTCCTCTCTATGACCAACGTTGGTCCAGTTGTGGCGTGGTTCCTCGGCGTTGAACGAATCGGTTTCATAAACTCGAACGTCTCTATCTTCCTCTCTATGACCAACGTTGGTCCAGTTGTGGCGTGGTTCCTCGGCGTTGAACGATTCTGTTTCATAAACTCGAACGTCTCCATCTTCCTCTCTATGACCAACGAGACGCGAGTCAAGCGACATGATGGTTAAAGTGGAATTATCACGGGCGCCAGAGGCCACGTCCCGTTCACTGCTGGGATCGTTGTGAGTTTCTGCCCCCTGGGTAAAGTCACGTTCATAACACGCCTTTAAATCTCGTGGGACGCTGGGGTTAATGTCAAAGGTCGCGACCTTAATATTATTGCCATTCTCAGTGTACAATGGTTGTTCCATGCCAAGAGCGGAAGTGTTATTATCAGCTGTACGTGTAGAATCAATTGTGGTAACATTACACATGCTTGTTTGTTCGTCCATCGACTCTGGTTTGGTGTCTGCTCTATGGAACCGCTCACATGTTTCAAGCCGTTGAGACATTATTTGACCGAAATAATTTTGACCTTCTGAAAGGAGAGGAGAATGAGAAGTTACTTTTGGCTGACCACTTTCAATATTTCCTAAACGGTCCTCATCAGCTAAGCTCATCATTTGGTGACAAGCGCCGTGCGGAATATTCTCTGAATGAAGAATACCTTGGGTTGTATTGGCGGATTCGATCAGGCACGAGAAGACACCATTAGAGGAGGATTTGTCACGAGATGTGGCCGCGCATTTATTGGCAATAGTTTCTGCATCAGCCCTCGTGCCATCCTCGCGTCGATCAGAGTACACGCAGTTGTTTGATGGCCACTCGGACGCACATGCACAGCCGGACACATCCTCGCCCCCATTCACATGGCGCGGCAAAGCAACAGGGGCACCTGGGATGTTATCAGGGTTTAAGTGGGTTCCTTGACGCGGGTCGATACCGCCACCATTCTCATGGCACTCCGAGTTTCTGAGCGGACGCCCGAGGCCGGAAATAAGCACATTGATCGATGACCAGCTTTCCTTGGAATGCGAAGTATTGGTGGGGGTGGGTGGGGAACAGGAGGTCTTCGATAACGACGGACTCGAGGAGGGAGGGATGCAATGAGATAGTTTTGTATCTGATACTCGACATGTTGACATTGTGTTAGAGTGGTTCTCGATGCTGTGTTTCTTAATTTCCACCCTCAAAGGGCCGCTGTCCTCTAGGGGGTTTCCTGGTGGGAAATGCAGGTGGGACGCCACCTCATTTATATTCTTCTCCAAAATGTCTCGACGTAATCGCACTATTTCCCCTCTGCGCCGTTTGTCTTCTTCTTTCTCCCGGCCATGGCACAGCCAATAAAGTTCGTTAGGCACAGGGGTAACATGATATTCTCTAGCTGCCACTTCATCCCTCGCGATAGCCTCGGCCGGGCCTACGCATGCCAAAAGTTCGTAACTCGGCGTTATTCCCTTGTTACTGCGCGCATGATCGTCCTCGTTGAAACTTTCTTCTAGGACAGGCGAGAGACACGCGGCAGAGGCGTAACTCTCGTCTTTAAGAAAAAGAAAATGGGACGCCTCGTGCAAGTCATTCTGGGACGGCTTCTGTGGATCGAGACGTGCCAAATAATCGTGTAGGATGTGGAGCCTCACACTTTGCATACTCGTCAGCGTTGACGACGCATCGTATTCGTTTGACGCGCCAAATTTTAGAGGACGCGCCATTGAGCTCGAAGACTCTTTGCACTCTAGATACTTGTAGCACAAAGGGCTAATTTCGTAGTCGGACGCATCAGAAACTGATATGGTATCAATTTCTTTATCTCGGCTGTAGTCGAAATCGTATGAAAAGCGCGTCTCTACGTGACGGACCGCCAGTTTTTGTGATAAATCGTCTTTTAGAAGTTCCACCAAGTAATCGGCTTTCTCGTTAGAGACGTCACGATCCTTGTCATGTTGGTATTCGTCATGAGCTGTTATCGATTCGCATTGAATTATTTGAATCGTTTCAGCTGAGCTTGAGGAGTGATTACTGTCGGATTGTTTGTCGACGAGTTGGTCCCCGTAATCCTCGGTCCAAGAGTTGCTATTTTTGTCAAAGTTCTCTATTTTAGCGTCTTTTATTGCTACGTCATCACATCGGTCCTCGCCATTTTTGCCAGTTGTGTGGTTATTTATAAGCCTGATAGAACTTTCGATGGGCGTATTCGATATCAAACATTCTGGATTTGTCAAAAGACGGTTTTCAGCGAGACCATCGCCAACATTTACATAAGAATTACAGTAAACATACTCTCTGGACTGACTTTCTGAAACATGACGAGACACTGAGCGATGTTCGTTTTCACACTGTGACTCTCTGTTGAGTTGTTCAACCGTTGATAGGCTGTCGTCTGAACTGCTTGACTGAGAATTGCTCGACGTGCATGTTTCATTCGAATGACTTGATTCAGATGTAGACGACGTGTCTTCCATCGGGGCAATTTCATTCTTTAAGACATTTTCAACATCCGGCGTCTCCGCTTTAAAAAACGCCGGGTTTAAACCAAGAGATGGCAACTCAGCAGACGACTCCTGATCAGCAACCCCACGGGGCGAAACATTTATTTTTATTTCACGATCATCGGTACACCCGTCTATTGGGTGGCTCCGTCCTTGTAATTCAGTCAAAGGGGCTTCAACCAATGGCCCAAGATCAATTGTTCGTGACAATACGTCTTTCCTTTTACACGGTGAAGAAACTGGGACTTCACCTTGACGGCGGTTCATGATACTCGCTTTCGTAACACCCACAGAAAATTGGATCGAGTCATTTGTCTGAACGTTTTTGTCTGGAGTTTCATGGCCCTTGTATAATTGGCCACCAACAAAATATTTGTCACAGTTCTTGGACGTACATCTGATAACCGAAGGAGATGGGTGATGGCTGTTCTTCATAGCACCATCATAATGATCACAAACACCATCATAATGATCACAAACACGATCGTAAGGAATACATACACCGTCGTAAGGATACAACGAGGTGTTTCGGGGCGTAAACAGACTCAACGTCTCCTCGTCTTCGGATGAACATAAGACGTTCGGCATTTCACTCGAGACGGGGCAGCCCAGTGTTACGAACGTTAAGATGCTGTTGGAATCGATCGGAGAGGCCAGATATGGTGAATTTTGATTAGGGTATGAGTCAGAGTCATCGATTGGATGAGCTTTGGCCGACAAGCGCGAGGATTCATATGAAACCGGCTCCTCGGACCTTGAGTAAAGATTAGTTTGATTAGAGTTGTTAAAATGTGTTGTGTTTTCCGCATAGGCGGAAGCATATTTTTCCAGTCTCAAATTACGCAGACCGTTTTTTAAGCATGAGACGTGGTTCGGGTTTGTTTGGTTGGCTACAAGTAAACATTCCATGGCGTCACCTTCCCGCGAGCAGCGCCCCTCCTGGCAACTTCTAAGGTAATGGAGGTTAGAGGTCACTCCAACTGGGTTAGGGTTGATGATTGTCTCGCTGCACGCCATGTTTGACTGGACGGGGGTGATGAATGATGAAATTACTTTTACAGGAATCTGCTCGAATTCCGCAGAATTTTCCGAATGGAAAGAATCATCTGAAGATGTCTCTATCACATATCGCGCAGTGGTAGAAGTCTTGAGGTGATGGCCCATCGTCTCATCTGTTGAAAAGTTTGGCTGGTATGACCCTAGTGAACACGACAAACTGGGTTGGTCTCGCCCTGTCCAACACGACGAATAAGCCGGATGGTGTGAAATTTGCAGCGAGCACTCAAGTTCGTTCATCATATTTTCAAGTGTGCAACTAGCTGCCATGTGCGTTGCTCCTGACTGAGATTCATTAGAATTACCGTAAGTTCGCGATTTTGAAATTCCCCCTCCGCTGGCAAGAGATCCATCTGTCGCTGGATTTCCCGGACTGGACTGGCCGTTGTAAAATGTCAGAGACCTGTTGGCGTCGGTCAGGCTCATGTAAGCCACGTGCGCGTTCGAAATGTCCTTTTTGGAGTAGGTTCTGGGCAGGGCCATCTTTCCGGTGCTTCCCTTTTGACGAGAGGAGCAGCTGCCAGTCTGGGAAGCGTTAGAGGACCGCTGACTGCTGGTGTTGGCCAAAGATCTACTGCTCATGCGCTCGTCTGTCGTATTGATAAATACGGGGACCCTGATCTTGCAGTCTCTGGAACCGGAGGCGGTGCTTGTCACACTTGGTGACCACGCGGACTTGGAATGCTTCATGGGCAGGTACGAGTCCCTAAACAGCCGAGCCTTCCCGTCACGCAGACGGGTTAAATTCGGGGCACTGCTCCACGGCCTCGGCTTAGGAACCGTCTCGCCGTACGCTCGCTCCAGATCGTAGTCGCATTGTTCTATCTCCAAAGTTGAACCGTCACACGATAGTCGGAGCGTGATCTTTGATGTTTTTGAAGCACTCTTTCTGTAGACCGCTGTGGTCGTGGAGAAAGCAGGGAAGTCCATGTCGGCGCTTTTGGCCGCTCGGGGTTTGTGCCCGCTGCTGAAGCTGTGTTTCTTGCTGCCAGATTTGATGCCACCGGATACACGTTTGCTGCTGGAGTTGGAGCCGTTGCTGCACTTGTGATTCTTCCTGACCTTCTTTGGACTGCACAGGCACCGCGGGTCTTCCTTGTGCTCAATGGCCCTGACCTTGCTGGTCGCCTGCTTACTGGGTCGGCAGCCCATGGCAGAAATAGACTTTATTGGACCACCTTGGTCCAATGGGATGTAGGAAGTGATGGTTGAATCCACTATCTCAAGCCAGACCATAGCATCTTCATGGGTAACTGAGGGAGAAAAGTAAAGAGGAATAAATAATCTAGAATATTTTTGTAATTCATAAATTTGATGATTTCTATGTTTAATTTTAAAAAAAGCACAATAAATGTCTGAATCCTTTTAGAAGTGGAGCTCTATGGGACTGACAGTGCTAGGGAAAAAAAGATACGTAAAGAGAAAATGACAGAGAAATAAATAGATAAATTAGAAACACGGAGCAGGCGACTGAGAGTGAAAAAGACAACAAGGGAGAGAAAGAAATTAAGAAAGAGAAGATAAATGGAGTAGATAAAACGAAAGATGCGTCATTTTCATAGCGATATTAAATGTAATGTATATCTGTCACACACTCAAGATATCTATACAACCAGTGCCGTCTTAACGGATCGGTCCGTTGGGCCCGGTGGCCCACGAGCATACGGGCCCATGGGAATATGTTTATTTATATATATATTATGTATATTTATTTTTTTTTATTTGTGTGGGGGCGGGGGGCACTATTTCTTTGCCCAAGGGCCCAAAATGGTGTAAAGACGCTCTGTATAAAAACCTAATATTGCTGTAATTCACCAGTGAAGGTTGTAGTATAACAATATCATTAATGCTGTTGTTTACCAATGACTCCTGCAGTATGACTGCTGTAGTTCATCCATGACTGCTGTAATTTATTAATGAATGCTGCTGTTCACACATGACTGCTGTGTGAAATAATATTTAGGGACACCATGCAAAAACTATTTTCGGTTTTTAGCAAAGATGGGATAACATGTAAAATAAATAAATTTATATATATGTTTAGAATGCAGCCAGAAAGCGCAAAACCGGGAAGGGTAGTGCCGGGAAGAGTATCATCGGAAATATTTCAAAATGAGATGGTGCCCTTGGCAACACACTCTAACCAGGTGTAGCAGCGGGATGCCAAACGAAATAAATATGCTTGCGTATGATATTACTGACCTTTTTTTAAAACAATGATTAGTACTAAATTATTATTTTTTTAAAATTGCTTAAGTAAAATATTTTTTTTTAAAGAAACAACGAGAAATTTCTAAGTTCTATTTGTTGGTGAAAAGGGAAATATTTAAGGTGAATGATTGGATCTAGAAATATGGCATTGTTTACCAGATAAGCCACTTCCGATAGTAAGCAACCACACTAAATAGCGCAACATTACCGAAGAAATGATAGTAATGACAAGGTAGGTACACTAAGAAAACAGGAGGGGGAAATGCAAAGCTACAAATGCCGAGCTTTCAATGAAGCATTAGAAGGGTCACTTGTAAAGAATAACGCTAAATATTTTCATGCAAAACGAGTGTGCATAAGAGTTTTCGACCTTTAAGAAAATGTTATGCTGAAAACTTTTTAAAAAATCAGGGAAAAAAAGCCCAAATATATTTGATTTTTAAAAACTAAGAAATATAGATTTGCTAATGTAAAGACTAATATGTAATTTTTAAAAAAATTACATATAGAAATAATTTATGTTTCATTGAAACTTTGAAAGTTTGAAAACTGTTTAAGCAATTATTCTAAATTATTTTTTCCCACTGAGAGAAAAGATTAAATAATGAAATTTTTAGGGGGATTTTTTTTTTTTCGTGAAATAAATATCAAAATATTGCTACAACAACAAACAAAAAAGCCATTGATATTTTTATGACAAATGACAACATTCACTGTTTTACTTTCTGATTACCAACTTGTAAATAGAGACGGCGTGTCAAATTCATAAATGGACTCAACAAATTTTAGGTTAGAAAAAACTTTGGAAAAGAATTGTGGGAACGGTACAAATGTTGACGGTCATGTCAAGGTGATTTATCTTGAAATGTCAAAGGGGAAAAAAGGCGGCGGTGGGAGTGGGGGAGATGCGTGCCTATCCGGAAGAGGAAATAACTAAGGTATAAATGATTGGGGTAAAATTTCGGAAATTGTCACATTGGGTGAGGGATGAGCTGTCGTCTGCCCTATTATGTCCCCTACTTGTTATCATCGTGCAGTCTTCAAATGTAAAAGTTTGGGCTTCTCTAAATGCCGAGGAAACTTGCAGACGAATGGTTTTAACGTTCACTCTCTACGTGCAGCAGATTCTTTGGAGTACGGCCTCCGTCCCCCCACCCCCATTCAAAGAAAGCGCTTTGTTAAAACACGGAAAATAAAAAGCTACCAAATCGATACACCGACATCTTTTGTGGTGGCTGTTGACTCTGTGTTACACCGACATCTTTTGTGGTGGCTGTTGACTCTGTGTTACACCGACATCTTTTGTGGTGGCTGTTGACTCTGTGTTACACCGACATCTTTTGTGGTGGCTGTTGACTCTGTGTGTTACACCGACATCTTTTGTGGTGGCTGTTGACTCTGTGTTACACCGACATCTTTTGTGGTGGCTGTTGACTCTGTGTTACACCGACATCTTTTGTGGTGGCTGTTGACTCTGTGTTACACCGACATCTTTTGTGGTGGCTGTTGACTCTGTGTTACACCGACATCTTTTGTGGTGGCTGTTGACTCTGTGTTACACCGACATCTTTTGTGGTGGCTGTTGACTCCGTGTTAATGAACTGAAAGCACAATGTCCACACTTCACAGTTTATGTACAGAGAATTGTGTGTGTAGGGTGGGCGGGGGGGGGGGACACTTGAACACACGCATCTGTTTATTTTTTTTTGTATGTGCGGTTTGTGATGTTTCCATTTTACAACTTAGCCCCAGAGTCTTGTTTATTTGCGTATTCAATTCTATTGTTTAATAATAATAATAATAATAATAATAACTGCCAAGAGACCATAAGTGAAATTCCATTGTAATGTCTCGAATGCTGTAGATATAATCTCTCTATGTCTGTAAATAGAATCTCTCTATGTCTGTAAGTAGAATCTCTCTATGTCTGTAAGTAGAATCTCTCTATGTCTGTAAATAGAATCTATGTATCGTGTTTTCTGCGTAAACATCATAATTTAATAATGTTCCCATCTATTGTCTCAATATAACAATGAAAAACTGCACTTTACACTTTACCGAGAATGTCGGTCTTCCAAATAACAGGGGAAAATCTGCTCGGCGCCTCTCCACACCTCCCCCCTCACAAATCATTACACAATGTACTCAATCGGAACCAGTTTCAGAGCTTTCGTATTAATAGCTCACAATTATGAGATTGTCAGTTTATTAAAGTGCGTATAAATAAACAATTGCGGTAATATCATAATTAGAAAACAACATATTTTATAGGATTTACAAAAATATTTAAACTATAAATACACTTTTGACTTATGTATTGAACGTATTTTTTTTTTACAAACAAATACAAATCCTATACCTAAGCCTTTATATCTTCCCATGGAGATGTCAAATGTTCCACACATTTTATTATTGGCTGAATAATTTCTTGTGGAACAGAAAAACCGGATAAGTCACATTTTCTTCATCTAGCCATTCTGCAGTGAACTTCTCTCCATAAGCAATAATTGCCATGAACTTTATGTGGCTGCCATTTCGCATTGGACGAATCCTATACTGTTCGGCTGCATGTAGTATCTGAATGGGCCCAGTCCTACAGTGTTGGCGCTGTTGAACGTGCTTATTTAACATTGCTTGCGAAGCAACATAAAGGAGATATATTTTACAGATCCGTTCAAGCATTAGCAACTGAGTCGAAGGACAATATATATCATATGGAAGCATTTGGAATGTTTTTGCTAATCGAGGTAGTATGTTTTCAACTTTCAAAAACTAATTGAAGAAAAGAGATGGAAATATAAGTGAGTTTATATCAGATAGTTCTGGTGCTTTAAGGCCCTCAGTAGTTTGGCAGATTGGAATTTGTGTGTGTGTGTGGGGAGGGGGGTGAATCGATCAGCAATAATATCAAAATACGATCTTCTAATCGGTTGGGAACAAGTCATTTGTAACAATGTCAAACTCTTCCAATTTAAGTACGCTTTTTTTTTTTTTAGCCATGGCTATACTATCAGCTGATGATGAGCAATGCTTGCCTGATTTGATCGCTTCGGGCTTACCTAAACCGTGTTTTTGGATTTCAATGCCAGCATAAACAGATGGTATGAGTTTGTGTCTAGATGCTACTACCCACAGATGGTATGAGTTTGTGTCTAGATGCTACTACCCACAGATGGTATGAGTTTGTGTCTAGATGCTACTACCCAGTGGTGATCAGGCAATGTAACGCGGTATTCGACATGTATTTAAACATTTAAAATGGAGCTTGCTTGTTAGCTGCTGTCAATCCAATGGGGACTCTGGCTTTGTCATCTTGACTGATGAAGCATACTTCTTTAGGTGCCTACAAAGAAGCCACTTCTTCTAGGTGATTCAAAGTAGATGTACAAAATCTACCATTAATGTGTTTTGAGTGTAAATCATTTTGTGCTCGAATTAACTTCACTGGTACTTATGTTATATGGCGTTTGCATTCCGACGATAAACTTCGTTTTGACAAAAGCCGAGCATAAACAGAGCTTCTACTTATTTGAAAACATTGAATCCTTAATTGTTCTGTCAAATCATCTTGATTTCAAACACTACGATAAACATCACTCTGTCGTTTTTCGTGAGCAGCAGACCCATAAATGCAATGCCAAGAATGTTTTTTTTTAAAGAGCGGCTGATCTTCTTCAATTGTTGTTTGACCTGCTTTCTGTCAATCTTCAAAAACAAAAATAATAACTAAAAACAAATATTCTAACGAGAAAATTAGAATTCGCTTCGAGATGATATACGCACAAAAACTTCAGGATTACCATTTAATCATTTAATCTTTAACTTCAGAATTAATCCAATTACACATGCAGTGAAAGCCACATATTTCTAATAGAGTCTAGTTTAATAAATAGTGTATTTAATAATTTATATGGTCAAATAAATAACATAATGTAGACTGTGTTCTTACAAAAAATCTTAAGGAATAAGGTTAGTTTAATTAAAATACTGAAGGTTGGACGATTGTGTAACACAGGACTACAAACGCTACCTAATTTTCGTTTGTTAAGTAATTAAAATTATTTTTTCTTAAAGTAACATTGTTGACGTCAACTTTTCTTGACCTCCCCCTCCTCCATGTCAACAAATGTGAAACATTTTCAGACCCCCCCCCCCTTATTTTGTTGACGTAATTTATGGACAGCCCCAAAGGCCAATTTAACGAATCAATTTTTGTTTTCTTTAAATTTAGGTAGAAAATTAATGCAAAATAAAGTTAAAAATTATTAACGACACTTGAAAACAAAGTTTTTACTTAAATTTTTAAAATCTCTTAAATATGAGACATAACTAGAAGTATAGAGTATGCTCAATACAATACACACCTCGCGAGAGACCCCTGTAATATCGTGGGCTGGAGTGAACTCGAGGGACCCGTGGAGGACAACTATAGCAGACGGCTACACATGCTACACAGAGATAAAGTAAAAACTCATTTATTTAATTACGGTACATTTGAGCGATTTGAAATTTTTTTGACATGCATTTTTAGGTGTCACATGTCTATGCACAAAATTTCAACGCGATAGGATCATGGGTAGTGGGTCATTTTTTAACTTTTGTTTTTCCGAGGACGACCGGGACCACGATAAGGCAGTGAAGTTAATATATAAGGAATTTCAATAGCTGGTGCTTGGCTATAGATAGCTGGTGCTTGTCTATAGATAGCTGGTGCTTGGCTATAGATAGCTGTTGCTTGGCTATAGATAGCTGGTGCTTGGATATAGATAGCTGGTGCTTGGCTATAGATAGCTGGTGCTTGGCTATAGATAGCTGGTGCTTGGCTATAGATAGCTGGTGCTTGGCTATAGATAGCTGGTGCTTGTCTATAGATAGCTGGTGCTTGTCTATAGATAGCTGGTGCTTGTCTATAGATAGCTGGTGCTTGGCTATAGATAGCTGGTGCTTGTCTATAGATAGCTGGTGCTTGTCTATAGATAGCTGGTGCTTGGCTATAGAGCACCGTGAATGGTAACTTGAAAGTAGTATAAAAGTAGTATTTATTGCAGGAAACAGGTATTATTGACCTTTGACACC
>MUZC01001009.1:19217-51236 GCA_002072015.1 Radix auricularia
CCCCCCCCCCCCCCCCACCTATCACATCCACATCCCATAGCATTTATTTGATCTTTTATTTACAGACTTGAAACAAACTAAAACAACCTGTAGTTTAGATAAAACACCTTATAATAGAAAGGAATGTCTTGGCGGTGAGGGGGCTCCATTTATAAACAGTCGGGGGACCTCATGGAAGAGAGAGCTATTTTAGAATACTGTATTTATCACGCACTCCCAAATGGACCAGTCAGTCTTTTGATTGGGGTTTATCTGAGCCAGTGTGCGTGTGTGCCAGTGCGCGTGTGTGCCAGTGTGCGTGTGTGCTAGTGTGCGTGTGTGTGAACAGGTGGGCCTCTACTATACGCCAGCAGAATAAAATTGGAGTTACTCAACTTTGCACACAGAAAACTTTATGGTGTATACTGTAGTATTGCACAAGGGAGGCTAACAAGGTTTACAATACATGATGTATAATAATAATAATAATAATAATAATATATGATTTGAGCATATACCGATTTACCCATTTAATACTCTCATGTATTAATAATATAAATATATATATATATATATATAGTTATAATATGTTTAAAATAATATTTCCAACGTATTAATAAAAGGCACCAACTCTATAAACAGGCAATTATGATGTGGACATAGGTACTGCTGTCTTGTGGCATGGGCAAGAAATATTCTACCCCATTTCAGGACAAAGCTCTCATGTCGGCCTGTCCATTACAAGAAAAACATGGAAAGCCAGACAAACTCATCTCTATGCCACTGCTACCAGCTACAAGGTGTTAGGCTTGTGAACAACAATGATTAAAGTATAAGGCCTACATCACAAAGTGATTTGACTAGAAACAATGGCAATTATTAGGATTAAAATTGTTAAAACTAAAATTAATATGAAAAACATGTTCTATAATTATTTGGTGCTATGTAACTAGCATTATGTGAATATCAACATAAGTAATAAAAACTACTGATCATCTGAGTTTCTTTGCCTGTTAGAATGTCTGATTAGTAGTAGGATTTAAATCTGTCATTTTGATATCAGTGAAGTTTCAAAGAATTCCTATGTGATACATTGTATTCTGTGACTCAACCAGACCATAATTCTAACAACACCGACTTGGAGACATCTCGGTGGAGTTTGTTCACAGTTATCAACAATCATCAAGATTTCTTGGAAAACTTAACATTTACATCTGGATACATTGAAAATGTTCCTTTGGGAAACTTGTCTTGGAGGATCAAGAGTCATAGAATTTGGCATTATCAGATCAATGGTTAGATGAAGATTTAAATTTTAAAAAAAAGAACTAAGCTATCCTTAAAGTAAAAGGTAGTGCACATTTGCAGTTGTTTGGGTTTGGCTGCAGAGTAAAGTAACATGCTTTTAATTTTAACATTTTATGAATTTTTGAAAAAATGATATTAAAGTTCACGTACAAAAAAAGTTACAAATATTATGTAAGATAATTCTATGACACTTTAAAATACTATGTAAAATAATTCTATGACTCTTTAAAATACTATGTAAGATAATTCTATGACACTTTAAAATACAATGTAAGATAATTCTATGACACTTTAAAATACTATGTAAAATAATTCTATGACTCTTTAAAATACTATGTAAGATAATTCTATGACACTTTAAAATACTATGTAAGATAAATCCATGACACTTTAAAATACTATGCACAGCTACAAACTCACTATTGCATTAAGAAAATCCTGGGAGAAAATTTAATGATTAAAATAATAACAGGTGTAAATTTAAAAAATTATACCATGATAAAAAAGGCAGACAGTGAGAAAATGAAGTTGAGTGAAAATATTCTCTCTAAGTACATACATAAAACTAAAACAGCTTTTTATGTTAGGAATGTCAGGAATGTCAGGCACTCAAGCTAAGGCACTTAAATTAACTTTTTGAACATAAAATGTCTAGCGACATCATAAATTGCTTCTTTCTCTCTTTTCTATGTATAAATATTTAAACTATTAAATGGAATTCTGATGTAAAAGATTTATAGTATAATAATGCAGTAAAGTAATAATAGGCACAGAGGTGGAATAGTAATGAATTGGAATAGTTGAGATGTATGACATCAACATTTCATCTCAGTTTATAGAAAATTTTAACATTACATCAATTATAAAACAAAAATATGACATACATTATCATATGACAGCATACATTCATTTCTTGGGTTTGTATTTTGTTGAGCCATACACTCAAAGCCTATAAAATAGGGAAAGTCTGTTAATTAACAATTAGTCAAAAATACTTTTTTTTTTTAAAAAGTAAGATTTAAACTGAAAGCAAACATTTACTGTAACGCCATCCCTTCATTTTAGTCTGAAGATGACAACTTCATTAGAAATTTATGATTTTTAAAATACAGAACGATCTAAATCAGGGGTCTCCAAACTTTTCTATTGAAAGGCCACATTAACTGTCAAACAGCACTTTGGGGGCCGACTGCTAGCCCCCAACTACTAAGTTTTGTTTTAAACTACTGATAAAAAACATAGTATCTTTTTTTTTTTAGATTAAAAGGTCTCCAGAGGCCAAATGAGAGGGCCTCGCGGGTCGCATCTGGCCCGAGGGCCATAGTTTGGAGACACCTGATGTAAATAATGAAAATTAGAAACAAAAAAATACTTAAAAGATTAATTTTAAATTAGAGAAAATAAATTTTATAAAAGAAAAATATCAAATTAAATATATTGTGTTTTATAAATTAATAAACATTACAGGGAAATATTTTGGTTTACCAACAATTAAATTTTTAAAAAAACATTCTAATACTATAGTTGGAATTTTTCTGGAAATAATACGCTTTACTTTTCAAATTATAAAAAAAATAATAAAGATTTCGCATGGACAATTTTGTTTATAAATTAATAGTAAGTTACGAGATATAATTTTGAGCACTTGATAAAGACAATGATAAATGTTTAACTCTATAATATCATGCAAATAGTCATTTGTATTATGATAAAGGACCATCCTTGATTTGAACAAGGCAATAAGACTTAATCTTTATAATTATTTGTACTGAAATGTGTTGAAAATATATATTTATATATTTAAGTTAAATAAATTATAATTGTTTAAAATTCCAATTGAACATTATTCAGAGAAAACTTATTTTTCTAATGTAACCAAAAGGAAAACATAACAGAGGCAAAAATGTATCCCTCATCCAAAAAATCTTAAACACATGCATGCATCAAAATTTTAGGGAGCCTTGATAGTCTAACCAAATATATAAATGGGAAGACCTAGGTTGAGCTTTCTTTCACTTTTAGAGAATGAAATTTTTATTTAAATAATCACAACAACTTGTGATAAATTATGAATGATGTGGAATACTTTTAAAATATTGCACACAAAAATGGTGAGAGAAAAAAAAATTAATAAAGGTTTACAAAGCAACCTTTAAGACATACAATTTCTTAAATAAAATTAATCTGGAATAATTCTAAAATAATTGCACAATGCCAAAGGGAATTATAAAATCACAATTGTTAATAATAAATAGAAATGATCCAAATGAACATATTTAATAAAATTTAAAAAGAAACAAAAAAACTTGAATACTTAGATTGGTCATGGTATTAAAATATATTTTATATATTTTTTTAATGCACTAAATAATAGGAAAAACAAAATATCAAAACTGATGTGAAAACTGACTGGCGCAGAGGAATTCTTTTTTTTTCTTTTTTTAAAAACAATAACAGAATGTTAACTAATGCTTACACAAAATAAAAATGACTATTTTAACAAAAAGTATTAAATTTATCCACAACACATTTCTCTTTTTTAATAAATAAAATTACTTTCTAGTTATATAATTTTATGAGTAATGTTTACTTAATGATAAAATAAATCAGTATAAATCATACAAACATAGAAGGAAAAGATGGACATCAAAATAAATAATTCAGATCAATGATCATAGCTTTAAAAATAATTTTTTTTTGCAAATTAAAAACAATATACATATAGGAAACAAATAATGACAATATTTTGGACTTAATAATGACAATCCTTCAATTTTTTTCCTCTCTGATTTTTCACCACAAGTGAACATAAAAATAATTTCATCAAATATTAGTGATCCTTGAGAGCCATCTCCAACCAATCTTCATTTTCTTCATCAGAGTTATCTGATTCACTCCGCAGCAACTTAATGTATCGAACTTTTTCTTTCTTGGGGATGCATTTCTGTACAATGGAAAAGATTACACACCACCCCCCAATAACAGCACTGCCCAACCAGAAAAGAACACTTGACCCATATTGGTGGTAAATCAACCCAGAAACTAAACTACCGGCAGAGAAGCCCAGTCCGAAATAGAAAGATGATAGAATGGTGCGAAGACTTCTGTCAACAGAGGCACCAATATTGAACTCATCATAGCTGAGTATGGCAAACCATAAGGTTGTGTGGGTGATGCCATGGGACAACTCTATGGGCAGAAATGCCCAAGGTTCCTGATTGAAGGCATAGAACAACACTCGGAGGCTCAATATTATCAACGACACAGACACCATCCAAGATGGTCCGAGCTTTTTAACAAGACTGCCACTTAAGATCAACATTGGTATTTCGGCAAAAGCACCAATGGAAACACAAAGCCCCATGGTTGTTTCCAAGCCACCAAGGTCCTGAATTCTCCAGAATAAAAAGTTGTGGTATGAAGCATAGACCATACCAGTGAGCAGAAGGGTGACAGAGAATAAGAAACCATGACCATCACAGCAGACCAAACGTAGACCTTTGCAGATCTTAGAAGTGTGTTTACTATTGGCAGGTGGAGGCACAGGATAACAACAAGAAACTACAACAGCTGCAGCCATTAGAACAGCAAATATATAAAAATGAAGAAAATAGTGGTGGATTTGAAAAGGGAGAAAACAAGGAGAGTGATCAACTGCTACTGTAACTACAACAGGGATAAGAACAAAAGCTATAGAACCCCAGATTCTCTGCTGACCATATCGCTCTAAGTCATCAATACGATTTAAAAAGTCAAACCATGAGTCATCTGCAACTTTCTCAACAGGTGAGGCAAATATCTCTCCAACGACAATGATAGCCAATATGACAAGAAAAAGTAACAGTCTGTCATTCTGAAGGGCTGACTGAATTGTTGTAATATTTTCCTTAAGTAAATCTGACCAATTATTTCTTTTGTATCTCTTGTAACCTACTGATCTTTCATTTACCTGAAATGGAAGAAAGAAAAAAAACTTTCCAATTCTGACAAATATTTCCAATACATGGATAGTTGTTTAAATAATTATTATTTTAATAATAATTATGGAAGTCCGTCGATTACACTAAAATCTCACATTTGGTAGAGAAAATATTATTTAAAAGAATATGAAAAGATATAAATATAAAGCTAGTTTAGTTAGTGATTTATTATGATTTTTATAGTTAATTCAGGATAAGCATTTTAAAAACTGAATTTTTTACAGACTTGTTCTTTTTAATGACTTTTTAAACAAATTTAGAAAATGCTTAGATGTCACTTTCGTTCGCGTATTAGCTCTGGTTTTCTGCCATAACACAACAAAAAAGAAACACCGGTTAATAAGCTAATACCGAATAAATGAAGTTACGATTACCGGTCCTGATTAAATGGGACCAATCCTGATCTAAGGACCGGTTAACCAAAAAGTTTTCTATTTGATTTTTTAAAATTTACCAAATTAGTGAAATAAGAATTCCTAATATTCTAGTCTATAAATAATATATGTAGTTAATGTAGCCGAGTGGTGGGCTATGTTGATTTGTTAATTACTTGACAATTAACAAACAGGTAAAAAGAAATGCAGGTCGTGAGAACTATAGTTTCTATACTTGTTTATTTATTAGTATATCTTCTAATGTTGACACAGTAACTGCTGTATAAGTAATTTAACTTTAAGCTAGCAGGATACACAATATCCAGTTCTACTACTGCCTATGCCCTATTCTACCTAGGTGCCGGGTGCCGAGTGATTCTCTCGGTGACTCTATAGTTTCTATAATAGTTGATTTATTGGTATATCTTCTAATGTTGACACAGTAACTGATGTATAAGTAATTTAACTTTAAGCTAGCAGGTTACACAATATACAATCCTACTACTGCCTATGCCCTGGATCTCTCGGTAGATGACTCTCTCCAACCTAGCTTTCTCCTCCCTTATATAGTCCGTGGACCGGAAGATGTGGGTTCTGGTCTAGTAGTATTGTCATATACTCTAGCCAGAAACGTACATTTCCTGTCATTGTATTGTTAGAGGACCGATTACTTTCACCTCCGCCGGAAGCGATGCGTCTCCGGCACCCAAATAAAACATTGTGCTTTACTGATGAGTTGGGGGGCATTGTTGGAGGACTGAGAATTGTCACCTCCGCCGGAAGCGCTCACTTCCGGCATCCAAATACACAATATTGTGCTGGCGACAGAAACTTTCGTCGAGTCACATAAATCCTGGAACCGAAGGCCATCACCCACGGTCCCTGTGAAGGCATCTGTAACCCAACACTCCAGGTCCCATCCCTCTGCCAGAGTGAACTGAGGGCCCTTTGTTTGGGTGCATGGTGAGGGGGGAGCAGTTGTGGCGCAATGTATGTTTTGGTGGCACACGGCTACATATAAAATACACATCATCAGTATTAGTGGAGTTCGCTAGTGAACAATTTTTAATTTAAAAAATATATTCGCTTAGTTACCGAATATAGTACCAGCGCGGCAGTAAGGTCGAAACTGAATAACAGTCCAGGTCGCAAGTGTTACAATTTATATTACAAGAAGAAAGATAGGCCTTCTACACCGGTCCTCAAATTCGATTTCGTGTCTTATATCAACAGTTTTCCAACTAAGCATATGCATGTCAATGGCATTAGACTCAAAATTACCACATTGACATTAAAATTTAATGTTTTCTAAAAATTTATTGCGAGTGCGCTGGAAAAGGAGCACAGCGCATGAGAACTGAACGCAAGCAGGCTGTGATGTCACATATTCTCCAATGTCACCATCAGACGGCACGAAGAGAAAGTTTGATGCCTTCCCTTGTTAGCTCTAAAAAAATTAAGGGAAAATACAACCCGTACAGTAAAGCTGCCTTTTTTTAATGATTAACTGGTCCGAAGAAAAAAAAATGACTTGATAACAATTGATATATGCCATTTTATTATTATATAAAAATTTAATATCATTAAAGTTTACTTCTTTGTTTGGAATTTTTTTTTTAATTCGCTGTTTTGACGGCAACTCCAGAGTTGGTACATCACAGACACTTTGATGTCATATCAGATGACACCATACGAAAATTTGATGCATTCTTTGGTTGGTTTACAAAACGTAGTATAAATAGGGACCGACGACGGTTGATCGGTCTTTTTTTAAAACTGTTAATGTTTACAGGTCCTCAAAATTGAGCGACTTAACAACCTTAACATAAACAACATATTAAGATGAAGTTACTAACCTGGATTGTTACATTCGTTTCTGCTAGCTCATGCAGCTGTTTGTAAAATGTTTCTGCTTGATTTTCTGTCACTGAATCATTTTTCATAACATTCAAAAGGGTAGTGAACTCATGTAAGGACAAATTAGCTTTTAAGAATTCATCTATATTAAAATTAAGCGCTTTTAGAATTGACTGCAGCTTTTCTTTTAGAATCTCTGTATCACCTGTGTTAAATGTAGATGATGCTTGAATCAAATCCTGATCTGTGCCTGTAGATGGCTGACTTGAAAAGCTGAATAAATCTCTAGGTGATAAATTAATTGTTTCATTTTCCACTTGTTCCAAACTTGTTACCATGGATGGCCCAAATGTAGTGTGTGAGGCTTCAAGAGGTAAACTAATGCTGGGCATAAACACCTTTTCCGTCACCTTCATTGTGCTGATGGAGGTGTTATAACTAAAACTGGGTGTACTGCTTGTGTAATTCACTGTTGGTGGATGTACTTTATCTGTGGCTTGATGACCCTCAATTGAACTGTTATTGTTGGTATTGCCTGGTGCCATGCAGTGTTCTGCTCTTGAAATTTGTGTGTAAAGAGCAGGAAATGAAAGATATGTAATCATCATCATTAAGAGAGAGAATATTAGCACAAGTCTGTGATGATTGTAAGCAGTTGCACACCTGGACCAAAGTGGGGCCCATATTAATGCTGTGAGGGTTTTTGCAGCTATTATTATACCTGCTTCAAATGCATTAAGCCCCACCAGTCTGAAAAACAATGTTAGAAAGGGGATGATTGCTGCTTTCCCGCCATGGAAGAACAAGTAGAAAAGATTTGTTAAAGTGGATGCGTTTGAAATGTTTATGGTATCCCTTTCACGACTCATGTTCAATGCTAGAAAATGTTTCAAATTTCAGTACAAAATATCATCCTGATAGAAGTGTTCAGCTTTAACTGGAAAGAGAAAAGACATATTGATAAGGATCAATCAATTAATTTGCCTTAAAGTAATACGGTAATGGAAAAGTTAAGTTATTTTAATTATTGCTTCAGGGCTCTTAAAAACAAATTAATAAATGCATTGTTTAATTAAGTCTTCAGTTTCAGCTTAGTCTACTCTCACTCAACTTAATTTATCGTCTATGATTAGTCACTCCCCCTTCCCTTTTTTTTTTAAACCCAAAAATTGTAATTAAGGAGTATTGAGACGGATCTATATTTTGGTAGTCATCAATTACTTTTACTTTACTTCCTGAAGTTGAGGTATTCAAATTATATTAATATTTATTAAGTTCAATAATAATGTATTCAATCATAGTCTGACATAGATTATATTATTTAAATTCTTCAAACAGACGAATTGTCTGCATTGTACACATAAATTGAGTGTAAACTAAACATCCCCTTCAGTTTTCACCTTCATTTGCAGACCACTCACCACTGGGTCCTACGTGTATAGTATAATACTTACGGTCACGGTGGCCTTCTTTGTAGTTATAGCAGGTCCTTTAAAAAGCTTTAAAATTAAAATTCTATACTATTATAATTACTATAGCTATACCTAACCCAAACCCTAAAGCCTTCAATTTTCCGAAAATTCTAAAGTCTAAAGCTATAGGCATAGGCCTACTATAACTATTCTATTTCGTCTATAGTATAATAGTATAGTCCTAAAACCTTCTATTTTTTATAATCCTTTTGGAACTTATAGAACTTTCTTTTCCAGCTACCGGTAGTGTCGTGACATCACGGTCGACATACTTCACTTCAGGCTTCAGCCAATACTAATTATTAAGACAGAGCCTACTGATTAGTATTAATTAAATTATATACGGTAGATACAGAAATATTAAGTCAAAATGTAACCGAGAGGTACATCTTTAAATAATTGAGAACTGCAACTTTGAAACAGGAAGTAGACTAAAAAATAATAAACAACAGAATACTTCTGAAATACTTCGGGACATCTGTCTCCGTATCTACCAAATTAATAATCAGACTTCACTTAGACTCCATTAATTTGATTAATTCAATAATATTCTATAATTTAGTATAATATTGTCAATATTCACTATCAATTATCAAATATTGATATTAATATTATTGTCACAAATAAGTCAAAGTCATATCTATGATCTATCACTATCATTATCAAAAAACTATGACTATAATGATACTAATACTATAATTTATAATCGGAAGTGGCTATTGAGACGCTAACGTCTTAATAGCCCACAGGCTATCGAGACGCAAACAAAATAAGCCAATGAAAATTAAGTAGTCATCCTTGACTGACATCACGCGCCAAGTGGGGTAAAAGAGGGGTGTCATGCCTTTATGTGACGTGTGTGAGAGGGTGTTAAATATGATATAACATGTAAATGCGCAACTTTAAATAAAACTTCTACAAAGATATTCGATTGCTTGCTATTTCTTTAAGGACATTTTCAGTGGGAAAAAAAATCAAAACGCCACTTCTATAAAAGTTAAAAAGACACACAAAAAATTTTTTTTTTTAAATGTTTTTCGTGACTAGCCCTTTAAAATGATATATTATTTAAGCATAGTGGACTGCATTTACATTTTCTGTCAACGTACTTAGTGTAAGCCACGCCACAAATCAATTAGCGTAAGGGGCCATCCATACGCAAGCAGGGGGGAGGGGGGTCTTCGAAAAATAGCATTTAGCGTATGAATGGATAAGTACGGGGTGTGGGGAGGGTCTCCACTGAATGCGTACTTACGCCTACGCACAACAAATGTAATTTGCATAATACTAAGCCTAGTAACGTAAACCGCGCAGACTCTAACGGCATTTTTAACTGACCTACTGAGTCAAGACTGATATGCAATAATGTTTTATATTTTAATTTTAATGCAAACTAAATTCTGAACTTTAAAATTCAGACCAAACGTTCACACATTTCTTGAAATTAGTAGATGTTTCTCTTTCGCCCACCGGCGTCTCAGCCGTTATATTATATACATAACGGGATTGCGATTTCACTGCTTATATCTTTATATTTTATAAGTTTTTTGGCCGTCCATGAATGACGTCATGCCCTTTTTACTCTCCTTTAGAGTCCTTTCCCCATTGTCACAAAACTTAGACCCCCCCTTTCTCCACAATATGATGTCACAAAGCTCTGATTGCCCCCCTCCCAAAAAAAAAATATTAAAAATAAAATTACCACGTTTCAAATAACATTTTTGTTATATAAATATGTAATATGTATTTAGTGTAAGTCTTCACTCTAGGTCCAATATCGTTAACACGTTTGAAGCCATTAAAATGTAACTAAATAAATTGAGAGCAATCAAGTGGAACTTTTATTTCAAGTAGCGCATTTTGATTTTTTAAACGTCGCCCCACCCCCTTGTCTTACATCGTTAATAATGCGTTACCCTTCTTCACCCACACCCACAGGCGCGTGACGTCATGTATGGACGGCCCCTTCATGCATTGTTGAAGACAATAAAAATACAATTTTCTATTACTGGCTTCTATTGTATTTTTTCAATAAATTCGACATGAAAAACACACTGTTACATTTAAAATATGTATTTACTGTAAGACAATCAAATACTTGTGTAGAAGTTTTATTTAAGTTGCGCGTGAATTACATGTCATATCATATTTAACACCCTCTCACCCATAATAGTCACAAATGCATGACCCCCTCCTTACCCCACTTGGCGCGTGATGTCAGTTACGGACAACCCTTACATACGCCAACCTTAAATACTTAATTTTCATTGGCTTATTTTGTTTGCGTCTCGATAGCCTGTGGGCTATTAAGACGTTAGCGTCTCAATAGCCACGGCCACTGCCTTTATAATCAGTGAATTCACTAATTCACCGGTATTAAATTGAATTTGAACGAAAGCACATATTCCCTAGCAATCAACAACTTGGCTTTCACTAAATCCCCCCCCCCCCCAAATATATATAGTTCTACTATCTTAAGCTTAGGGTTTGACATTCAATTTTTAAAAAAATTAATTTAAAGCAAATTGAACGTCGTGTGCATGCTCTACCTCACAATTGTCTATGTCGTATTTTGGGAAGTACTATGTTTGCGAACAATAACCGGAAATAAACCTACTTTTGATACAATTGTTAAGTTACTTCAAATATTTAGATTTATCCATTACTTTTTCATGCTGTTACGGTTGCCATGGCATTTACACTTCAGGTTTATGAGTCAAAGAAGATGAAGAAAATCGATTATAGTCTGCTATTACGTTGTATCAGTGAAGAATACGATGGATAAAAAACAACAACATACTTTAAAGAACTAGCCTTAGGATAACATATCATATAGAGAAGATGCATCGGTGTTTGGTATAAGAAAATTTAACTAAGTGGACGTCCATACATAAATGACGTCACACTTCGTCACAAAAACTTAGACCCCCCTCAAATATGACGTTACTTGTTACAAAAGCATTATTTTCTATTTGAAAATGAGCACGTTTTAAAATACTTTATTGTCATTTTAGTAATATAAAACACGCTTGCATCCATGTACCGCATTTTTACCGCATATTTCCCTTCGGGTTATACCATATTTGACAAACCCCGCAGCCCCCCCCCCTGCGGGTTATCACCGTGGCCGGGGTATCTGATTTTTAAAAAAACAACTGAATAATGCATCGATTGCGCTATTAACGTGCAAAATGCAAATATAACACATATAACACTAGATAGTGCGAGATATAAGCGTGGGCGGGTTATACCACAATTTTATCAAAAAATTCTGCGGGGTAAATGCGTATGCGGGTTATCTACGTGTGCGGGGTATGTGCTTAAAAATACGGGGAAAAGTCATGAAATAAATTGTAAGATATGAAATACTTTAGTTGAACCTTGACTTTGATTTTAAGTAGTGAATTTTTTTATTTTATTTTTTTTTTTTTTTAACGTAACGTCACAATTCTTAAACTCCCCACCTCCCACCTCATCACACATCATCAAAAATGTAGGGTTCACCTCTACCCCTAGGTGCGTGACGTAATTTATCGATGGCCCTCTAAATAAAAATAATTTTAAAAAACAAGGTTATTCAAAATTCCTGCATCCACGTCTAGCATTTTCATTTGAACTTTGAATCATTGGACAATTCATGCTTCCGACCAATGTTCCCTTTAAGCTGCGCGGCCGCGCAGATATCTGACCGACGCCGCGCATCAGTCTAAAATTACAGAGATCCAAATAATTTTGTATAATATTATACAAAAAGTGGTTGTAAAGCAACTTTGGACACGGGCTTTGTTTATTTATTTTATTACACACATTATACACACGGATCAAGAAACCATAGAAGGGTCCTTGGCTACCGATTTCCTCACTTTATTTATTAAAGGCAACTAAACCAGCCTCGATTTTCTTACATCCAAATTTAATCCCAGACTAATTTAATCCCCTCCAAACAGCCAAAAAAACTCATATAAACCAGTTATTTACATGTTTATGTGAATGAAATTGTACCAAGGTAATTGTGCGGAAATTATTTTCAACTTTACATAATGAAAATGAATTGATCTTGCTATCCATCCCAGTACCTTCATCAGCAAAAAAAAATTTTTAACTAACAAACAAACAAACAAACAACAAACAAATAGAATCAGCCATAAAACAACAACAAAAATATTATAACAAAAATCTAATACAATTTAAAAAATATAAAGATAACAATTTGGTGGAAGAGTTATATCTGTCTTAAAATGAGATTCGGCGAAGTTCATTCTTGATTTTTTTTTTGGAGTTTTTTTTTTAAAATTAGAAGATATTTAGAATGAGAACAGTACACTACAACATAATATTCAAGATATATATCTAAAATGGCAGTTGTTGTTAACTTTACATAACCCATTAGCTCAGTGGCGTAGTGAGAGGGGGCAAGGAAGTGAATGCCCCTGGCGGCACTTTTTAAGGGAGAGCAAAGTTCTCGTTGTTAATTAGTTCCTAAGATTCAAAATTTTAAAACAGTCCAGAATTTTATTAAAATAAAATAATAAATTTAGAAAATGAATAAAGGACATATCTTAAACCATGTAAAGGTTTCTACTGCCAAAATTTAAAACTCCATATGGTATGTATAAATTATTCTGATACTCATGCTACTGAACTGAAATAACAAAAGACTTAAGTAGCAAAAGTATGAGAACGTGACTCTGATCTGCTGGAAAATTAATTGATTGTTCAGATTTGACAGCCACTCCTGTAGCTGAAAATTTGTTACACTGTCAAGTTCAGATATAGGCCAATAAAATACTCCGGGTGGAACATTGTTTGGGCGCGGCGAATTCCTCATTGTTTATTGTCATTTTTAAACGAAAAAAGTCAAAATAAAGTAGTTTTTTTTTTCTTTTCCAAAAATATAAGATAAGCCAACGACAAAGTTTTTTTGTTTTTTTAAAATACTGAACCATTTTAAATGATTGAACGTTTTTAATTCCAAACCTTTAAATTCCAAAGTCTTCTAATACTAATGCTACTGAACGAAAAACCAATGGGCTGAAGTAGCATAAAACAGAACATAGGTGTGCTGGCACCTGTAACTGATTCAAAATTTTCAGTGGCTCTTCTTGTAGAAGCGAACATTGCGTATCTTTAAATTCCAACATCAGCTCATAAAATATCAACAACATATATGGACTTGATTGATATCGATATACGGACGTTAAAGAAAAACTCAATTTTAGTACATGCTGCTCCTACAGAAAAAAAAACAAAACTTTTAAACTATTTTTGGTACACTAAAGCAGTGTTAACGCATTTTTTCCATGCTCACACAACATTGGAACAATCTCATTGCTGATTGCTGATATAGGCAATGTTTATACATACTTCAGGATACAAAATAGAGAATACACCAAGGAGCCATTTCTAGGTTATTTTGAAAGAAATACAAAAACTGACAGAGGCAGACGAAGGGAGAAACACGTGGATAGACTAAGGAACTTTGCTAGGCACATTGTAATATTTTTCTTTTATACATAATTTTTAAAATGCCCTATGCGGAAACATGTTTTGTATGGAGACAATATGACCCAAAATTATAGTGCTAAAAATGCTTTACTGAGTCTACTTACAGAGAAACTTTTGTCATACTCAAAGGATGTTTTGAATTTTTCTAAAAAAAATTTAATGCATACCACATCATTTTAATTAAACCTTCCAGTCATAGAATGAAAGAGCAATTTATTGGCGATCAAAGCGAATATGTCGCCACATTATGTAGAAAACAGATGAAAATAAAGTTGTATTCTTCATAAGATGAGATTACTGTAGAAATTCAAGTTCATTGTGGCAATTACAACAGAGGCGTCACTAAGGTTGGTGTCACCCGGGGCGGTAGCTCACGGTGTCACCCCTCACGACTTAACCCGTAGAACTCCTTCGAGTTATCCAGTGCAAAATAACAGGATTATACAGAGTATCACATTTTGGTGTCACCACCCTGATGGTGTCACTCGGGGCGGCCCCCACAGCACCCGTAGCGACGCCACTGAGTTACAGAATTTGGACTTTGAATGTCAGCTGTGAGAGAAGTTTCTCTAAAATTTAGTTAACGAATAATTGATTACTATCCATGATGAATACACCAAGTTTGACTAATCAATAGCTATTTTGGCCATTGTGCATCGAATTGCTGATAATATTTTTATATCTCAGATTTCACCAGGGTGAAAAGCAGAAAATATCAATTTCAATCAAGAAATGAATGCTCTTCTATTTACTTCTAGCATAAAAATTAGGGTTGTTAACGATTAATTTAAATTTAATTGTTAACTTTTGGAAAATTAATGATAAATTAATCGTTAATTTCGATTAAAGCCAAAAATTAAAATGTATGATATCATAAGTAACACTTATTAAACGTTCTTGTTGAAAATCTAAATAACACTGGAATTTTTCCTTTATATGTCATCTTTTAACCAACTGCATAAAAAGACAACTATGTTGATATTATTTGGTTCAAGTGATGAGCGAGTGTAATTGACAATATAACGAGCCGAGATGAACAATCATTCATATGGAACATGTCGCCACAGGATCCAGACAGGCTTCCTATGGCTGAGCAAATAGACCACTAGACTCTCTTTTATCTTTTGGCTGGATGGACGGATCAGCGATGCAGTATATGACGGAATTAACACTGGAACGTGTATCCATAAACGAATCTCGTTCCTCTTCAGTCCTTTTGAAAGTTCCCGGGGTGGTTGGGGACAGGTGAGTCAATTGAGGTGCGCCAATTTGAATCAACGGCAGAAAAATTGTGAAGCAGTCTTCCGAAATTTTCAAAAAAGTGTGACAACAAAGACAAAAGTAAGAACATTTAAAGAATTTTTTTAAAATTTGAGAGCGTTTTGAGACATGAGAGCACAACGAGCATGCTAGGCTTGCAAGGATAGTGTTAGTGCTATAGAAAAAAAGCAATCATCATCATCCTCACCATAACATAGGGTAAGTAAATAAAATTTATGTCTAAGTCAAGTCTTTCTATTGAGCTGTTTTACATCAAAGTTAGTAACTAAGAGTGTTATTTAAGTTTTCATGATTGGCAATACAAGGAGTGGGTAATAATTTTGTCTTGGGGTTCACTTTGTGGTAGAACATATTTGTGGAATGATGTACCATTTAAAATGGTTGTGTTCTTTAGTTAACATTACATTTCGCCAAAATTGGAGTTTTTTTTTTTCATGGTGATGTTTCAGATTGTACTACTTAAATACAGCAATCATTTCATTACACAATTAACACGATTCTTTAAAGTTTATATTATCAAAGAAATAATTGTGTGCCGTTCTTAATTAGAAACACATGATTCATCACTCATTTTACTCTTATTTAGAGTGTCCATAGTCACCATCAATATTTTAAAAAATGATTAAATTTTAATATTGGAATAACAAAATTGATATATACACCGGAAAATATGTATTTACAATACCTTCGAACGCGCATTTGACGTAGGTTCTCTAATGGAAAACACGAGACGAAAATTTTATGTCGCCCACATCAAGCATATCTCAGTTCAAGGCGGGCTTTCTGAATGTCTTAGTGGGATTAGTGGGCCTAAAAAAAAACTGGTGGGCCACATTAGGCCCGCGGGCCGCACTGTGCCCACCCCTGCGATAAAGGATTGTATTTTATTTATTTCATATGAAAATAATTATTAATACACATTTTAAAATTATAGATCATTTTTGTCAAAACCATTTTTATGATTGTTTAATTGCTTGTTTACTTATAAAAGCGCAGCAAATTTCCGTGACCGGTATTTAGTTCAAATGGCCAATACAATGAAGAGACATTAACGACACTGGAAATGACAACATTTTACGACAACAAAGCTATTCTTAGATTTGTTTGCCAGCGTGTAAACGATCAAAATGGCAACCCCGGTAGCTGTATCGTCGAGTAAAAGTGGACAGGAAATTTCTGTTACTGAGTCACTTGTTGATTCTAATTCACCCAAAACAAAGATTTCAAACGGAGAATTAGCACCTCGATCAATGGAAAATACTTTTTTAAAGGTGAATTTTAATTTTTTGTTGTTGTAAATAGTCAGGAGTGTACAATTTATATATTATATAGAAAATTGACTTAAATATTAATATAGGCATAGGCATAGGCATAGGCTATGATCGGTAATAAATAACGTAAGACGTAAGTAATAAGTTAATAAGTAATTGTAAATAGGTAAATAGAGTTTAAGTTTATAGTTTATTATTGTATTGAAATTTAGTATTGAAGATAATATAGGCTAGTGTAATATAGTATAGTATACTTAGTATATAATTAATATTATATATAATATAGACTAAATTTTACCAACTAAAGACTAAACTAATAAAGACCAAAAGCACTAAAGTCTAAAGACTAAAGCAGCTAAAGCACAGTATCACTGCACAGACTACTACACTGGTCTACACTTCAGTGACTTCAGTATACTTACCATACTACAGTGACTACAGTTACAGTAATACTAATCAGTACAGTTCATCCCCTTAGACTTAAAATAACAAGGTTCTAAGTTGAATTTGTGACCAAAATGAGTTATATTATAGTATTTATAGCCACCGGGTTATAGTTGACAAGTTGAGGTATAGTCCTTGTATTAATCTATCATTGTACAAAATATTAAAGTTGAGCTTGAGACAATTTTGTGGAAAGTACAGAATAACAAGATTCTGACTCTATATAATAATTTATATAGTATAGCCTTCTTAAAATCAAATTTTCAAACATGAATATCTCGGTACGACCAAAAATCCACATAGAACCTTGTTATTCTAAGGGGACGAGTTACGAATCATTCTGAAATTAAAATGAAATGTATTAAAATTATGTTGAAGTTAATGGAAATTATATATAATATAATAGATTCTATAGTCTATAGACGCCATCATCGCCCCAACTGTTTTCAGAGAGTGCAACTAGTTGCTCACCTGACCTGTCATTCTCTAAATTAACTTAATATTAACTCTTAAAGCCCCAGAAGGTTTTCAATAAACTTCAGCCTCAGTCCCGTAAGGATTTCCCGTATTACGATCAACCGGTTATGAAATTAAAAAATTTGCGTAAAATCCATTTATAATACAATTGTCATACTGACTTCATTTTTAAGGCTAAGAATGGTTATTTTACGCATCCAAAAGACCGTACTGAGTTCGAAACAATATTTACCTGTACTTTAGTACTATTATTTTAGTAATAAAGTATAACGAAAACGTATCTTCGAAAAAAAAACCCGTTAAAAATACCAAAAAACATCGCGAATTGAGCGATAACACTAGTGCCGGCAACGGCCGCCATTGCCGGAAGTCGAATACATCGTTTTTCAAGCATTGAAGAGTTTTTACTTTCCGAGATCTCATTTCTAACGAGATTTGTATCTAGGGACGCATTACGACGCTTTAGGGATAGCTAGAAGAGACGCATTACGATGCTTTGCGACTTTAAGAGTTAATATGCTTAAACTTAATAATATAATTGTTTCAATTTACAGATCCTTGTTTGCATAACTAATTATAAGGCTAATACTAGCTTAATTAACATTTTTTCAAGAGTTATTTAAAGGTAGGAAAGACATACTTTTATTTTACAGGTATCATTCCTTTTCATCATATTATTCATACCAAAGAAAGTTTCTTGTTTGTAATAGTAATTCATCTTCATTGTGGTTAATAATTGCCAGATTTTGCTTAGCAGTAGCAAGAAACATTGTGTTACCCAGCAAACTATTCAAATTCAAGATATTTTTCCCCTTGATCTTCTTGTCCATCACAGGAATACTTGTGACATCTATTGTTTTGTGTCACCTAGGCTAGTTAGTTGTTCTTCTGATGTTTTATGGATATGTAATTTTTTTGTGTTTTATGGATATGTAACTTTTTGATTTGGCCCTGTTTTCCACCTCATTTTAAAACCAGTTAAAGCATAAATATTTTTGTCAGAGGAGTGAATAAACTATCCACAACTGCATATAAAATGAACTTTCTCATTGTCCAAACATCATTCATGAGGCTTTGCCAGTTTCTAGGAATGAGAACTATACTCCTGCCTTTCTATGCATTATGAAAGCAATACTACTCAACTTTTGAATGATAGTTTTCTAATAATTATTATTTTCTGTAGATTTTTAAAACATTTTATATATTATGATGATTGGAGTAGTAGCATTTTTCTTACTATGTGTTTGAAAATTTAAAAAAAACAACAATTTTTTACCTTTGTAATGTAAATGAATCTTAAATGTGTAGCTTTCAATTAGTACACAATCCAAAAAAGAAATTAAAAAAAAAATTATCTGTTGTTTTTCATGTGTCTTTTACACGACCTATATACTATATATAGTAGAAAACATGAAACAAGTTAATAATTTTTTGTATACTTAGCTGATCTGTAAACAAGATACCTATTCATCTACAATTTTTATGAATAAATTATAATTCATTCATGAACACATTTTAAATAAAAACTGTACCAAAGGTTCCTTAAAACCTTTTCATCAAGGTATTCAAGCTAAAGACCGAAATTTGTAAATAGTAAATTTATCAAACTTTTTTCTTACCTAAGTATAAATAAACCCTATGAATTTTTAAAATTAGTTTTAAAATACAAAACAATTGTTAATTTTTACTGTAAATTTTTAAGTTTGACAGTAACAAATTAAATGAATCACAACCATTTTGCACCATAAATGCTAAATGCCAACCTTGTTAGGATCGTAATCTATAATAAAATAATAGTTCGTTTAAATGAGGTTTGCAAGTAAGGCTATCTTATTGTGGGCATAGTAAACTGTAATGTTCTTTTAATTGATATTAGAAAGAGAAATGTAACAGAATTTAAAATTCTGGTCGAGTTGTAGTGCGCTCGACTGGCGTATCGATGGTCACGAGTTCGAATCCACGTGAAGGCGAGGATTTGTTCCCAGGGCCTGAGGAGTCCCTGAGTCACCCAGCTCTGAATGGGTACCTAACTAGACAATAGGTGGCTGGGTAATGCGTGGAACACTTAAAGCTGTGGCCTGTGACCGCTACATCACTTGCCAACAGGTTATTTGTCATGGTCTGTGGACGCAATTATCTTCTGCATAGAAGGAGCTTCTGTATATCTAAGATAAGATAAAATAGCACTAAGCCATTGGTAAGAAAATCACAATTATGACTACTACTTTTAAGAAGTTTATACCTTAAGATTCTGTCATAATTGTTTGCTTAAGTAGGGGGGTGCAACTTACCAATATGCTAATATATTTTGTTTAGATGACCTAAAGTTTTCCCCAAGATAATTTTGAAAGAACCAATGAAATTTAATCTGTGTCATGTGGAATTAGTTTTTTTATAAATATAAAAACACAATAAAAGAACCCACGAAAATTCTGTAATACACCTTGAAACAAGTCAATTATTATACAATGTATAAAGTGCAGGAAAATATGCTAACCTATAATAATACTGATAATTCATGAAAAACATAATCAAGTTAGCATTTGGTTGGTCAATTTATAAAATTATGTTCAAAATTTTCAACCCAGAAATTGATGGATCCCTTAGCTGATGAATTAGAGAAGAGTGTTGCCAAAACCAATGATTTGTTGGACAAGATAAGCAGGTGAGCATTGAGATATGGCTAAAAAAATGGCTAAATTTTTTAAATTTTATATGTGAAATCATTTGAAACAGTTTATATTTAAGTAGCACCTTGTCATGTTACTGGCGTAGGGATCTGCCAAGAAGCATTGAGATAAATAAATAAATTGGAGGTTTTATCTTTACAACAATTTCGTCTTGATTTGATTGATAAAGGTTTTAGAAATATTATTTTAACTCTTAATGTGCCATAAGGTTTTAGGATAATTTCCACCTCAGTCCCGTAAGAATTTTCAGAATTGCAATCAACTGGTTATGAAATGTACAAAATTGCATAAAATCCAATTATATTATTAGTGTCATTCTGACTTTATTTTTAAGGCTAAGAATGGTTATTTTACGCATCCAAAACATGGCTTGAGTTAAATACTATATTTACCTGTAGTTTAGTACTATTATTTTTATAACAAAGTATAGGAAAATCGCATCTTCAAAAAAAAGAAAGTCAAAACTACCAAAAAACTTTGCAAATCGAGCGATAAAACTAGCGCGAGCAACGGCCGCCATTGCTGGAAGTAGAATACATCATTTTTCAAGCATTGAAGAGTTTTTATTTTCCGTGATCTCATTTCTAACGAGAGTGCTATCTAAGGATGCTTTACAGCGCTTTGGTAATAGAGGTCAGGAGCATATTACAATGCTTTAACACATTAAGAGTTAAAAAGTTGCACACAACCATCCTATATGAATTAAACTCATAGTAGTAGAGTTTATAATGAGGTGAGATTTGCCAATGACACCGAATATTGTAGAATTTTATAAGGTTGTTAAGGTGGCTTATTTTTGCGGACCGGTTAGTTAACCATTTAAAAAAAGGTTAATTGGCTATTATCGTACCTAGGTGTATTTCCTACTTAAACTCAAAATCCAATGGTTACATCAATGACTGTTTGCTATTGTCGCTGTAGAGGGTCCAGAAAGTGCAAAATGCTGTAGCGTGGAATGTGTTAAGGATAAGAAACTCAGACCACATTAAACTGGGGCTTAGGGATCTAGACTAGCTTCCTGTGGCTGAAAGAAAAAACCACAAGAGTCAGTCGCTATGTAATGGCTATATTTTGAGGGATCAGCGCTGTTATATTTAAAGTAGGGCTGTTATCGATTAAATTAAATTTAATAGTTAACTTTTGAAAAATTACCGATTAATTAATCGATAATTTTGTTAAAGCTAGAAATAAAGATGTATGACGTCATTAAACTAAAAATTTCAAGGGAAGTAATAAAAACAGGCAATTGATATTTTATTAAGTTATTTTTAAATCATAGTTAACAATAAAAATAAGTTAAATAACGTATTAAAATTTAGGCACTTGAATGACAAATTTCAAATTAATTTTAAAATACAAAAGTAATACAGCCATATAGAAAATGTTTGATGCTTACCAAAAAGATAAAAATCATCTTTTTATCCCAAGTGGTCCAAAAGTTATGATTTTTTTCTAAGACCTTATAATCCCTTTTTTTCACTAGGT
The DNA here is from genome assembly GCA_002072015.1 of Radix auricularia. NCBI lineage: Eukaryota > Metazoa > Mollusca > Gastropoda > Lymnaeidae > Radix > Radix auricularia. Next base: position 41,341 of record MUZC01001009.1, read on the forward strand.
TGTTTTCCTTCACATTTAGTGCCATTTTATGGCATTTTTTAAAAATGCCCATAACTTAAGTATTTACTTTAATTTAATTTAAAGGATATAATATTGGTGGGAGATATATTTAAAATTTAAGTAGTTCTATATAATGTCTATGAATTTTTTTTTATTGTTAAATAATTAAAAACAATGTTTTTTATATCATTGTCCTTATACTTATAAAACAGATTATTTTAAAGTTTACACCTTGCAAATTTTTGTAACAGAGAAGTTTGTGCGTTTTAAAAAAAAAACCAAAAAAAAAAAACTATTATTAATTATTTATTACTAAATCGAAAAAAAAATTCAAACATTTCTTTAATTTTAATAAATATTTTATCGATTAAAATAATTTTAATCGATAAAATAATTTACAGATTAATCGGGAAATTAATCGGTAATTTCCGCAGCCCTAATTTAAAGGAATCAATATCAGAACATGTATCTTTTAAGGGGCTTCGAACTTCTACGTAAGTTCCCAGAGGAGAGAGATGCGGGAGGAAGTCCCTTAACATGCGCGTCTTTGAATTGGTAGCATTAAATTGTTCAACAATCTTCAGATTTTTAAAAAAAGATTATGAAAAAAAGAAAAATTTGAAGTTTATTTGATAGAGTTGTTTTAAACATCAGAGTGCAACAAGCATGCTAGTCTAGCATAGACAGTGTTAACGGCTACGAAAGAAATTTACATATAAATTACTACAGATTAAAGGACATTAAAAAAAAAAAAGCATTCACCAAATAGGTTTGTTTATTTTTAAGATTTTCCTTTTTCAATACGTATCTTGATTTATTATAATGTGTTAGTGCTACTAAGCTGCACACTAAAAGTTTGGGTTATTATATAAAATTCAAGGTGGTGATATTAAAGATTGAAGTGATAATATTTATTTACAATAATAAAACTTTGAATTTAAGATGATATTGGTAAAAGTCCTCTTCAAAATAAAAATATCTCATAAAATAAAGAGTGTACTAAGTTAACGTTAAGATATTACCAGGATATTCTGAGGAGCTGTAAAGTTTATAGCTGTAACATTTTTTACATGCACCACCTCTTCATTTCATTACAAAGATAAATGTAACTTTTAAAAACATAGATTCTGATAATGCTTTCTTTTATGGAGAGAAATATTAAGTCATTAAAATTAAATTTTGTAGAAACAAAATCATATTTGGAAGTTGTTGAATATAAGAATAATTTTTTAAAAACTAAGCAGATCTGAAAAGGTTTGAACCATAATTAATTTTTAAACGAACATGCATTTTATCTTTGTTTTACATCAGCCAATAATAATAATCCATATTGATCAATTTTCAACACTGGCCAAGCATTAGTTGCTGAAAATAGGTCACAGTTATAGTAACAGGTGTGCTTTCGTGAGTTATATGTTTGAAGTCATTTAAATAATTGCCTGAGCAGAAGAGGATTTATAGTTCTTCTGTTTGTGAAGTCAATAAGTATGCTTAAAGCTTCAAACAACTGTGATTTCCAATATGTCTGAAAATGTTCTTTTTCGGTCTATGTATAGTGATTTAGAGGCTGAGAGAAAGCAGAGATTTAGAAAAATTTTACATCCACACATTCCAGAAGAACTTCAAGGGGGGTGAGTTAAACAAACTGTGTAAATTAATTCAAGTTTGTTGGTTAATAATTTAGTTAAATTCTATTTTGAATGAAAGGTGTTATATCATAATCTCAATATAAATGGTTTTGCTTAATTGTGCCATTTTAAAAAATTGTCTAGAAAAGTAAAGTATTTGAGGAAATATGTATTGAACTTTGTGAATTAAGATTTTACTAAATGTGACTTGTTTAGCATTCTTTTATCTCATTATTTTTTTATTTTACCTGAGTTCAAATGCAAAGTTTTCAAGAAATTCTGATAAAATATATGACTTTGCCCTAAGGCACAATGGCTAATGGTAGCTGAAAAATTTAGAGCATTAACATTTGATCAATAACACAAATACATTTTTCTACTTTATAAAATAGGCTGAGTAAGGTATTTGGAGCTGAACATAAATTTGAATTTTTAGGAGGAAATCACTTAATTGTGTCATATATATGTCTTAAATTAAATTACGCTGTTTTCTTTATTCATTTGTAAAGTTTAATATAGGTTCAATGAGCTTAACAAATAGAGTAAAAACAGAGGGAACTAAATCATCCTGTTAGTTTTCATTTTAAACTGAACAATAGATTTCTGTCTAAAACTTTGGACTGCTGATTGTTTTTTAAGTATTAACAAAATTTGTTGTGTTCTCAGGGGTAAAAAGGAAGAAGAAGTCATGCAATTGGTGGATCAACTCATCTTTTATGAAGAGGTTGGAGATGGCAAAGAGGAAGTTCAATACAAGTAAGTCAGTCAAAGTATACAGAGTATTATCGACAACTCACCTGTTAATAAATCAATTTTTTATTTTACTACCTTTGCTGGGGTAAGGTTATCACAGCTGGTACATGATGTCTATTAACATATCTAGTGTTCAGAAATCAATATACATTAAAATTAATAAAAAAACTAACACCCGTGTTCAAGTATATTTTTTCCCACCCAAAATATAAATAAATAATTCTTCTTAAAATAAAATTATAGCCTATTTGAATGATAATCAGTAATTGTACTATCTAAATGTTAAGTCGGAGAAGTGATATATCTTGACAATATATGTGGCTGTAATACTTTCATATTTTCATTGACATAGCGAGAGTTTGTATTGTAATTGTTCATGTTATTGGTAAGGAACTTTTGCCTTGTGATTCTGATTACTCTTGAAAACTCAGCAACTACCAATAGGATTTAAAAATAAAAAAAACAGTTCATAAATTATCTTATATGAAAATGCTTCTATTAATTAAAACAAAATTATAAACACTTAATTTAATTCAAATACATTCTTAAAGTTTGTTAAGTTTTAAGAGTCTTTTACAAGTTATTTTGTTACTCTCACAATAAAGTATTATAACGACTACTGTTTTAAAAAAAAAATATTGTAAGTAATTGTAACAACTTTTACTGCTTGCCAGTTGACAATATTTGCTCTTGTATACTACTTTAAATTCTAATGGCTTTTGTAAACACTGTTTATGAGATTGACATTTTTAAAAAAAGCATCCATTTTATCAGTTAGTTTGTACATGACCTTCAGTCGTTCTTAGGGGCCGCCCATAAATGAAATCACACACCTAGGGGGAGGGGTGTCACGCATTTGTGACGAGGGGAAGGGGGTGTTTAAGAAATGTGACATCACATAAAAAAACGTGCAAATTTAAATAAAAGTTTCACTTCACTTAAATATTTTATTTCTCGCAATTTATTTAATGTAATTTTCATTGGCTTCACAGGTGTGACTATATTATAGTGCCGACTTACACTAAATACATATTTAAATGACAAAAAAGTTAATTTGCAACATGCTCATTTTGAATTTGAAAATATGGATTGATGGGGGGGGGGGGGGGGAAAGTTTTGTGTTGTAATATTTGGGGGGGGGGGGGAAACATTTAAGTGTTAAAGNGGGGGGGCAAAGTTTTGTGATGTCATATTTGAGGGTGGGGGGGAAACATTTCAGTGATAAAGTGTAACGAGGGAGTGGGTTAAAAATCAACAAAATTGCGTGACATCATTTATGGATGGCCTTTACAAAGAAATGTCTTATCATTTATTAATTCATGGTTTGAAAACACTTAAAAATAAAAAATTTTCATTATTTTGCTGCTGGAAAAATAGTTATCTGCTTCGTGCAGATTAAACTGGCAAGTTGTTATTTTGCCCCTAAAAGAATTTTATCCCGTAATAGTGAAAAATGGGATATAGTAATGAATGGAACTTAATTTCTTTCTTAAAAATCTTAGAGATTTAATTAAGCCCTTTGTATAAAAATTTAATGTCAATAAAATTATATTATAAAATATTTCTCATAAGATTTTTTGGACACAATTTTTACCACAATTTTAACAAGAAGTTTAATGCGGTGTGCTGAAAAAATGTCTGGCTGACTGCCATTTTATAACCTTGCTGTGATTGCAGAAAGATGTCCAGTGTTTTGTTTTTAGAACAAAATATTTTTACCATTTGGTCATATATCCTAAGGATTAACTATTAGTTCTTTTAATGATCTTAGAAATAGCTTTTTATCTGGTAAGTCAAAGTGAACAATGTATATCTTTCTAGGGTCATTTGCTTTAGTTCAAAATTAAAATGAGAGTTTTAACAAGGAAGAATGTATAGTCTTCAAGTAAGAATAGGTCACCAGAAGCTTTACCTTAATCATTAGGTGGCACGATCATAAGCCATATGCAGCAATACACTTATAATTAAGCTATTTCAATAAATGCAAAGCTGTCTTTCTTATATCATCCTTGATAAAGTTGGTTACTAAACCTATATTTTTTCAACAACTTCACTGACTGCTATTTTTATGAGGTTGGCTTGTACATTTCTCAGGCTTGGGGATTATGAATAAATAAGCTTCAGGACGTGAATCCACTGTAATGCTTTGTTTTGTAATCTTTAAATCCTATTCTAACCTCTCCTTATTTTCCCTTTAAATTTCATACCTACTGGGGACATTTTACATAGCTCGAGTAATAATGCATTACAAATTCTATGGGGATTGTAATACTCCCTTTTTGTCCTCAACTCCATAGAGTATGGAATGTGTAAAATTGAACTTTTTTGAAATAAGAGAAAGACCAAACTATTACAATTCAATGGGCTGCCAAACTAGAGTTCAGTATGCTTTTTTTTTGTGTGTGAGTGTCTGTGTGTAGATCTTAGATCCGTTAAGTCACATCATTAGACTGTCAGTGTCTCTCTAACTTGTTACCCATGTCTGTCTTCTCTTTCAGTGAGTCCGCCCAGCTCCAGGAGCTTGATGAGACTGGCAAGTTGACGGTGACAGCTCACAGTCTGGCTGCTCACTTCACAACCCTGGAACCTGCAGCACTAGAGAGAGCTGCTTCAAAGTTGGACTCTGACTGTAGGCTGTGGTTGTCTAGACTCTTTAGGTCAGTGGCTGTGGTTGTCTAGACTCTTTAGGTCAGTGGCTGTGGTTGCCTAGACTCTTTAGGTCAGTGGCTGTGGTTGCCTAGACTCTTTAGGTCAGTGGCTGTGGTTGTCTAGACTCTTTAGGTCAGTGGCTGTGGTTGTCTAGACTCTTTAGGTCAGTGGCTGTGGTTGTCTAGACTCTTTAGGTTAGTTGAATTGTGAGATCTGTGTAAATAACTTGGGAAAGGGAGGTTAGCTGACCATACTATAATTAAGAATTCATTTAATTAGAATCGTTTTTCATTCTTTTGTTGAAATTTCTTTAAGCCCCTTAAATAATATATGCCGTTTTTTAAACATAGATTATTTACTTGATAATTAATGCTTTAGAAATGGTTGTGACTGTTGGTAGTTTTTAGTGTTAACTCCTGGATTATGTTTCATAGATTCAAGAACTCTATACCAGTTTACCATGACAAACGTTATGAAGGCCTGGCACGCATCGGTCAGCTGGCTTTGTATACTAAATACCCCAAATATGCCACTGAAGGCTTTGAGGCTCTATATTCACGACCACCAGTCATCTACATTAGTGGTGCAGCTCCTCCAGGTCTGGGCCAGTATTTATGTCAGCAGGTATCATCTGTCTTTTTAAACTTCATTGCAGCTAATATAATATAGTTAATGAGTTAATACGTAAGACTCTTTTTTAATATATAGTTGTACGATAATGTCTTATTCTACAAATGAAACTTGACGTCAATACTTATTTAAGAGCTTTGTCATTAATTGCAATAAGATTATTGTTAGGTCAAGTTTTTACATTAGTTTCATTTTAGTAGATAATAATTTAATAATCATTCATATACTGATTTAAATTTATTGAAAAATTTCACTTTTATTTGCAGTTTTTAAGTAGCTTATTATTCTCTCCAGTAAACACTCAAACTCCTTTTTTTCAGCTTGGTCTCCCTTTGTCTTGTACCTGTACTGTGCCTTGTAACACTATGTTTGGTGCCAGCAGTAAAATGGTATGTCTACCTTTGTCTTGTACCTGTACTGTGCCTTGTAACACTATGTTTGGTGCCAGCAGTAAAATGGTATGTTTACCTTTGTCTTGTACCTGTACTGTGCCTTGTAACACTATGTTTGGTGCCCGCAGTAAAATGGTATGTTTACCTTTGTCTTGTACCTGTACTGTGCCTTGTAACACCATGTTTGGTGCCAGCAATAAAATGGTACGTCTTCCTTTGTAACTCTTCAGTGAAACCTTCTTATACCCTGATAATTGAAAAATATATCTTAAATCATGATAACTAAACTATACATATTAGACCATGATTACTAAACAATACATCTTAGACCATGAAAATTGAGCAATCTGATGTTATAGTCAGCAATGCAAAAAAACAAAAACCATAGGTCTCATTGAATTCAGAGTTCAATCTGTAGTGTAATATTTTGGATCCTGTAATTTTTCATAAATCAACATACTTCTAAATGGAGTGTCTTCCTTAGCGCCTCTCTAATTATTCATGTCATCAGCATTATCAATGTATTTAAGTTTATCTAACTTGATTCTATTACATCATCATTTGAAATCTAGTTGAACAGTTCCTACCTTAGCTTATATTGATGCTATCAGCTCATCATTAACACAATCCCAAACCTAGTTGAACAGTTCCTACCTTAACTTATATTGATGCTATCAGCTCATCATTAACACAATCCCATTACTCACTGATTTATTATTTGGAAAAGAAACACTTCAGTGACCATTAATTCAACTTTAATTAAATTATAGGATGTAGCCATGCTGGAAAAACTTATACAAGATGATATTGCTGCAGCTAAAACACCTGTACTTCTTGTAGCTTATGCAGGTAGGCATCATATGACTTAAAAGAAACCATATGTAAATAACCTAATATAATAAAAATAATTATAATAAATTGTTAATTTATATAGTGTTGTACCCCCAGTAAGAAACTGTGCTCACAGCGTTTTACATCAAATAATAACCGACTCATAAGCAAGAATGTATTCAATAAACATTCATATCCTCACAACCACATAAATGACAGTAGGTATCTATGTTAAACGTTAGAAGAAATGTCGTTTAATTAATTTTGAAAGTAAAGTTTGAAGAGATGTGTCTTAAGTGCAGTCTTGAACGCCTTAGTATTTGGAAAGCTGCGAATGTGTAATTGTAGAAATTCCATTGTTTGTTGGCACAAAAAGAAAAAACACACAGTCACCAAACTCCAACAAAACAAGAGCCTAACACTCGTAATGTGACTCTCTACCTGTGGTGCTTGTTCTCAGGTACACCTATTGTAGGACATGTAGATAACTTACAAAGACTGCAGGAAATCTCTAAAGTCAACAACATTTGGCTCCATGTTGAAGGGTATGCTCCACGATAAATTAGTTTTAATTTTTTTTAATAAGGTGAAAATATTAAACATGAAATGAAGCGAATTTTTAGCTAAATGATTGTTAGGGTTTATTGGCCTGAGGAGTCCCCGAGTCACCCAGCTCCGAATGGGTACCTAACTAGACAATAGTTAGGCGGCTGGGGTAATGCGTGGAACCCCTATAGCCGTGGCCTGTGACCGCTGCATCACTTGCCAACAGATCATCTCTCATGGTCTGTGGACGCAATTATCTTCTGCATAGAAGGAGCGTCTGTATATCTAAGATAAGATTGGCAAGGTTTTAAAGAAAACGTATAAAAATGTTGTGTGAATTAAAAGCTGTCATAAATATGATAAAATTCTTACGGGTCATGTTTTGGGATTAATAATTTTTCCAATGTTGAATTACTCTTTGTCATCAAGGTGATTTTGATGTTTTTTAACAGCCACAACCTGGCAACTCTGGCCATGTTCTCTGTACCAACATCGGTGGAGTCAGCTACATCTGGTGATAGTATAACTCTTGATCTATCCAAGTGGCTCGGGGTACCAGCTTTACCGTACATTGTATCCTTGAATTGAAAGTTAATCAAGTCTATTTATTGGAGTTGTTCAGTTTTATTGAGCTGGCCCACTTGCCGACCTTTTTTGGACAAATCCTAGGGGGAAAAGTTAGGGGGCCCGCTTACGGGTGGGTCATACATGATTTCTGCATGTACATTGAATATCAGTGTTGTCATTTTAGATCATCAAGGTCCTTTTCTACATTCTACAAGACTCAACTGCTCTACCAGAAGCTATAAAATATTATGAAACATCTCCACTTACCTTATTTTCATAAATTTTATATTTTTATGAATGTTGCAATAATTTGTTGTACAAATTTTATTTTCAACAACGAATTTTAATATACACGCTTTTGCCACTGTTTATCAAAGAAAAAAATATACCGGTAACTCTTACCTAACAAAGAGCACAAAGACAAAGATAAGTAGTAATGACCGATTTAGCTTGTAGTTTTTAAAAAAAAGTGTGCCATTTTGTTTACTCTGTCCTATTATTTTTGGGGGGTCGGCTAAAGAGTGGGTTACACACTTTTATTATATTCTCTTCCAAAAGAGGGGTGCGGCTCATGAACGAACGGGCTACAGAACGGGTATATGTGGTAGTTGTTCTGTTTTATTTAGCTGGTCCATTTAGTGTAGTTGCTCACATCTAGAAAATTAACACTTAAAAATCTAAGGATCCTTATCCCTTATACATCCTCTAAATTTTATCCTAACTTGATCATGTTTAAATAACAAAATTGAAATATTAAACTTGAGCATTATTTTAAATTGAAATTCTTAAAAGGCCCAACTGGGATACTCCTGATGCTCACATCTGTTAGTTAACAAAACTCATGGTCCCTAACTGTATACCAGACACTGTTTAAAGACTCAGACCAGAACATGACAGAAGCAGCGGGTCTGACTACTGTGGATGCCAAACTCCAGCTCAAGTGCCTTCCCCTCTGGATGTGTTTGCAGAGTCTTGGTCATGAAGGAATGGTCAACAGGATCAAGAACTCGTGTGAACTGGTCAGACGTAAATCTAGCAGTAGACCCCATGCCACAGAGCGTGAATTTAAAATAAATAATTTGATATTTAAAAATTATTTTAAGGTACAGCATTATAATTTTTAAAATTTTATTTTTACAGGCTAAAACTCTCTTTGACAATTTGGACAAGCTAACGACAATCAAACAAATAGTAAGTGTATGTAATAATGTTCTCTGCTAGCATTGTTTCATTTTAAAAATGCATTTGTAAAAAATAAATTTCTAATTACATTTAAAAAAAAAATTAATTTGAACCCCAAGAAAGGAAAGTTGAAAATGATTAGAATGAATTGAAATGATAGTTTTAAAAACTATTTAGAACAAACTGAATGCATTTTAGTAGGTTTATATAACTTAAACAGCTAAAAATATTAAGAAGTATGTATTTATCTTGAATATGAATTAGGTAAGGCGCCATGTGGTATGCATGTTGTTAGTCTGACCGTAACATTTTTATAGTGAGCATATTTCTGTTACTTTTAATCTTTCTTCAACTTGCCTAATACTGATTGGTCCTTTGTATCAGCTTCAGACACAAAAAACATACCATTTAGCTTAAATAATATAAAGTCATTAGGATTCATAGAAAAAAATAATAAAAGGATGATCTACATATTTCCTTATTGAGTTCCTATATAAACGAATCACAATACAAATTACAGTTACATTTAGTCCTAGCTCCATAATCATAATTTTTATACCACTCCTATGACCAAAAAAATTTGTCTTAAAATAACTTAAATAAATGTTTAAAAAATGAAAAATAGGTATTTATTTCCAGCTTTTGTCTCTAACCAGTTAATTTTAACTCTGAAAGAAATCTTTAAAAATATCAGTTTCTAATTAATTTACAAATCAAC
>MUZC01001009.1:51278-71202 GCA_002072015.1 Radix auricularia
CCCCCCCCCCCCCCCAAATAAAAAAAATAATTTAAAAAATAAAATAAAGGTTTAAAATATTTGCATCAGTCAGAAAAAGCAAGAAAATTATTTTTCTTAGAGTAACCCCTTTTAACTCTTAATATGCCATAGGTTTTTTGGAAAACTCCCACCTCCGTCACGTAAGAATTTCCTGAAATGCGATCAACTGGTTACGAAATTTTAAACTGAAAATGTATTTATAATATTATTGCCATACTGACTTCATCTTTTAGGACAACAATGGTTGTTTTACATATCCAAAAGACCGTCTTGAGTTTAAAACTATTTTTACCTGTAGTTAAGTACTATTATTTTTACAAAAAAGTATAGTGAAATCGCATCCTCAAAAAAACAAAAAACAACGTAAAAATGACCATGCAACTTCGCGAACCGAGCATAAACATGAGCAAAGGCAATCGCCGCCATTTCCGGAAGTTGAATACATTTTCTTTCACGCAATGAAGAGTTTTTATTTTCTGTTATTTCATTTCTAAAAAGATTTACTGCGCTTTGGCAATAGAGGCTAGGTGCAGATTATCTCGCTTTAACACATTAAGAGTTAAAACAATGTAAGCATTTTGATTAGCTTATAAAATGATAGCATAGACTGTTATGTCAACCCTTACATCACTCCCAAGAGCAGGGTATTTGGCCTTATTATGACAGGTTGATCACAAGATACTATCATAAAGGCAACATTAAAAATAATTTTGAAAAATGTTGAATTAATATTAATATTTCAAACAAATTCCACCACATTACCCATTCATTAAAAGTATCGTTTAAGAAACATTCTTAAAATATGAACCACTTTTAGTTTCAATTGCAAGTGTAACTTTAGCCAACTACAAAGGTTATTTTGTATCTTTTCAGAGTCGGGAGAAGAAGAAACGGGAAAAGGAAATAAAAAATGTCAAGGATCTGATAACAAAGGCAATAAGTGCTCTTGTAAGTGAAGATTTAAATTTTATCTTTGTTGATAACAAAGGCAATAAGTGCTCTTGTAAGTAAAGATTAAATTTGCAACTTTGTAAAACTATCATCAGTTGCAATAGTTAATAAGCAATGACATATCAAGTGTTTAAATCTTATGCGGCAACCTGATATGCCTATACATGAGTTGGTTATTTTTGCTATTGATATTGAGTTTGTGTTCCCTCAGCTTGTATTTGAGATTGTGACTCCAACAGTTGTATTCAAGTATGCAGAAGACAACTCTGGGCCAGGGGCAGTTGTGGCCCCTTACTCTGGTGTTAAACTGGAAGATCCCAATGAAGATAAAGATGCAGTTTATTTTGATGCTCTCAACACATGGGTAAGTTGTTCTGTGTCTTTTCCTATTTGACTTTTAATTCCACCCTGGAATCTAGCTCCAACAGCTCTAAGCTTAGTGTTGACTGATGCTTTTCTTGGCAATAATTATAGAATTATTATTAGATACAGGATAGATAGACAGCAATAATCTTTGGAGACTGCTCTAATTAAAATCAAATTTGATTTAACAGCTACTGGAGACCTCTTATTGATGCTTGCATTTTAACGTTTTAAGCCTCATAAGGTTTTCTGTAAACTTCCGCATCAGTCTGTGAGGATTTCATGTTTATTGTGATCAACTGGGTATACATTTTTAAAAATTCATCTTTTAGGATAAGAATGGTTAGATTTTGTGTCCAAAAGACCATCTTGAGTTTAATACTATTTTTATCTGTAGTTTAGTACCATTGTTTTTGTTATAAACTACAGCAAAATCACATCTTTACAAAAACTAACTAAAACCTACCAGAAATCTTCAGCAATCGAGCAATAACACATTGCCAGAAGTAATCTAAAGCTTCTCTCACTAAATGAAGAATTTCTACTTTCTATGATTTCATAACTAAAGAGAGACTATTGAGGCGCGAATACTGCGCTATGGGGCATTAAACGTTAATTTAGCTCAATTCCTGAAGTTGATAACAAATAATGTATATAAAACTGTCACTTGTCTTTTGGCCGCTTTCTTACTTGTAGGCGTTAATTAGCAGTCGATACTTTCGTACAATGACACTATTGAAGTCCTTTGTAACACAAATAACTTTTAATTCAATACTTGAACTTATGTAAACTTTTTTACATGCTAATATACATCAGTGAAACAAATCAAGTCTATCTTCAATCTCCCGCACACACACTCTGATCTGACCTGCTAAGCCTTCTGGTCTCACATTCATCACGTGATCTCTCTCCACCAATCACATATCAAATAGTATCATGTGACAGAAATCAATAACTTTAAGTTTGATCTTAGAATTCAAACCTCCCAACTATTTGTGTTGTTTCAATTGTACGAATCCTTTCAGTTGGCTGAAGCTCTTCAGGTTGCCAACCCAAATGTCCCCATTGACCTGGTGGAGGTGGACAAAGAAGGTGTCTGTATAAGATATTCTCCTCTTGAAACTGCTCAAGGTAAATGTTCACAGTTGTTTTAACTTCCCTTTGTATGTGTGAAGACTTTGTCCAGGAAATAATTGTTAAAGTGTTGTGTAACAATCTCCTTACATTGTGATCTCCTGTTTCCAGTGAAAGGTACAACAAAGGAGGAGATAGAGCAGTTTGTGGAATCTCTCAAATCCAATCTGGTGAGTTGATAATGTGCTTGTTATTGAATACAATAATCTATAAAGACTTAAAATATCCCATAGGTAACTATTACTTCCTTATATCCTCTGGGTAACTATTACGTCCTTATATCCCATGGGTAACCATTGTGTCCTTATATCACATGGGTAACTATTATGTCCTTATATCCCATGGGTAACTATTACGTCCTTAAATCCCATGGGTAACTATTACGTCCTTAAATCCCATGGGTAACTATTACGTCCTTATATCCCATGGGTAACTATTACTTCCTTATATCCCATGGGTAACTATCACGTCCTTATATCCCATGGGTAACTATTATCCCATGGGTAACTATTACGTCCTTATATCCCAAGGGTAACTATTAGCCCATGGGTAACTATTACGTCCTTATATCCCAAGGGTAACTATTACGTCCTTAAATCCCATGGGTAACTATTACGTCCTTATATCCCATGGGTAACTATTATGTCCTTATATCCCATGGGTAACTATTACGTCCTTATATCCCATGGGTAACTATTACATCCTTATACCCCATGGGTAACTATTACTTCCTTATATCCCATGGGTAACTATCACGTCCTTATATCCCATGGGTAACTATTATGTCCTTATATCCCATGGGTAACTATTACTTCCTTATACCCCATGGGTAACTATTACGTCCTTATATCCCATGGGTAACTATTACGTCCTTATATCCCAAGGGTAACTATTACGTCCTTATATCCCATGGGTAACTATTAGGTCCTTATATCCCAAGGGTAACTATTACGTCCTTATATCCCATGGGTAACTATTAGCCCATGGGTAACTATTACGTCCTTATATCCCAAGGGTAACTATTACGTCCTTATATCCCATGGGTAACTATTACTTCCTTGTAATAGAAAATACTAAATCATACATTTTTTACAAATCCATCTGTACTAGAATAGTTATCACAATTCCTGCCTGAGGCTCTATGGAACTGTCATTTAAATAAATATCTCATATTAGCAGTAACAAAAATGAAGTATTTTAATGATTGGATTATCAAACAAATCTAATATATACAAGAATAGGTTTTCATGAAAATTTGCACATCTAAAAATTGACTTGTTTCTTATCATTAACTTAATTTTTTATAATTTTGAAAGAGTGTTTTGAATGCTACTACTGTACAAAGAAGAAAGTTCCAAAATATAGTTTCCAACCACAAGAACCTACGACTTGTCGACCTGGATTCTTGGGCAGGACTTGGAGCTGTCAGGTAAATGAACCACATCTCATTATAACCACATCTCTTTATAACTACATCTCTTTATAACCACATCTCATTATAACTACATCTCATTATAACCACATCTTATTATAACCACATCTTATAACTACATCTTATTATAACCATATCTTATTATAACCACATCTTATTATAACCACATCTTATTATAACCACATCTCTTTATAACCACATCTCTTTATAACCACATCACATTGTTTCTGGCACCCAGTTAATAACACGTCTTCAGTCCACCTTTGCGTATTTTAGCCTTTCAGTTGATATTTAAATGTAAACATTGAATAATTAGGTAAACTGTTGCTGTAAATATGAATCCCTCCACAATAATCTAATTGAGTGCTTACTATCACCAGCTACATCCCAGAGGCCTATGTGTATAAATTAGGAGACTTGACAGATAAAGAAAAAATTGAAATCAACAATTTGAACTCTGAGCTTGTCCATAAGCTCAAGGCGCAAGACACCGCTTTTTCAACCGGTCAGTAGAATATCTTATTTAGAGTTCAATTTCAGCAAACACTGGTGTAGTCTAAAGTTTGCGGAAATTCAATTGCATTTTATTATATTGTAGTTTGATTTTATTTATCTGACATAAGTAAACGAGTAATAAAACTCAAATGAGTATTTAAACACAATTTCAAACTAGAAATTTTCCATTTTTTTATTCAAGGGAAGTCATTCTAGATTGCATTAATAGTGATTCAAATAAGTAATTCTGAAACTACACACAGTATTACATCATATCCTCATATCCCCTCACTGCTACATCACACCAAGAATGTGTCAACATAATGCCCAGCACACAACAATCTAACATAAGCATTCACAAAGTGGGAAAAACCCATTAACTATCATTCTAGATTACATTAAAAGTCAGTTCAAATCAATAATTTTGAAACTAAACAAAGCCATTGCTATTCTCAAATTGCTACTAAAATTACGAGTCGAATGAAAAGAGATTTTTCATAAATTGCCATGTCCAACATTGTTCTAAATATTATTAGCTATTGTTGGCATTTGTTTCAACCCAATAGATGTTACGATTGGCGAGAAATTGACAAAATACTTACTTTTTTAGAGTTTTAAAAATTGTCCAGGAAATCCAGTAAACCTTTTCGTTTTCTTTTTGGCCGTAAAACATCCTTTGGACCTCCTTAGCATATTTTCAAAGGACCCGAACTCTCTATCTGGTATGGTTCAGGGGGAGTTGCAACCTCACATGTGCACAGACATTTCAAATGTATAAACACAATTTCCCTTGGGGAATAAACGGTAGTCTATAAGTGCTTGTTCTTGAACTGTAGAATGTTTTAAAAATAAAATGTTAACTCATTCTCTCCTGAATCAACAACTTCCGAGTCAAATATATTTTCCTGACGAAAAGGAAGTAACTTCGTTTAACATTTTATTCCATTAGAAAACTATTTTGACTTCCTTTAAAATATTGATTGATCTCAAAAATAAAAAGATAAATACATTAAGAAATGGATTATGTTTAACAATAATAAAACAATTAATGGGGAAAATAAGGAATAAAACCCAAAACAGCACCTCAGTTGAAGACATCCTACACACAAAAATATCAAATTAAGTAAAGAAATGGATTCAAAGCGGAACAAGAAAAACTTTCATTTTCAGAAATTAAAATCACATAGAATCACACCATTTCAGGTTAGTCTCTAGGAAAGCAAAATTTTGATGTTATTTTAAAATACAAATGTGAGAGCCTTGCCTTGGACCTGGATGCATTTGGACTCATCCGAGGAACCCACCCCCCCTGTTCCCCCCAAAGGCTCATTTTAGTGGCTGTAGTGGGGAATGAGTTAATGTATCATTGCTAGTTAAGATTGTGTTTTGTTGTTCAGGTCATAACTCTGAGGGCATTGTGTGTGTGAGGTTTGGCCTGATTACATCAGACACAGATGTTGGTGAGTTGGTCTCTCTGGTCTACAGCACAGGGAAAGAAGTGGAGGAGAGCTCTAAGGTGAGCTTTAAGGAGGCTTTATTCTTATACCTCCATGGCAGCTGGAATCTTGTTACTTGTATTATCCTGTTACTCACTGTATCTTTACACTGGATCATGTTTGCACAATCACAAATGATGATATTTTCAAATCTCATTCTAAAAACAGAGTTCAACTGATATAACTAATTTCAGTTCTTTTCATCAAGCCTAAACATGTCTTGTCCCATTATGGATACTTATTAGACTACACATAGCATGATGTTACTTATTATACACTGCCAGGGACACAGTACCATAAAACTATATTTTTAAAACTAAGCCGAAGTCTTCATTTAAACTTAAAGGATTAAAGTAATTTTGTTACTTCATACAAAAAAGTTTACATTTATTTCATTTCCTTGTTTCTAATATAAAGAGTGACTCGGTAAGTTGTTACTAATGTTTCAGTAGCCTGAGCCTATTCCAAAAATGATTATGAAAGTTTTGATCAATATCTACATTTCAGTTCCTTGAATCTATGTCAGAGATGATTAGAAAAGGTATAGCAGAGGCCAACAAAGAATTGGAGAAAGAAAACACAGAAAAGCTGATGCATGAGGTTAGATTTAATGACACTGTAGGACAGTGGTAATTAAGTCAATGATATAGTAGGAATGTTAAACAATAAGAAATACCATGTGTAATTGTTATGTAAACGTTAGGTAGTCTTTTTGTGTGGGTCTACATACCCTGAAATTATAACCATTAACACTTGAGTTTACTTGTCATCCAGGGAGTCTTTGTGTGTGTCTACATACCCTGAAATTATAACCATTAACACTTGAGTTTACTTGTGATCCAGGGAGTCTTGCGTCAAGTGCCTGTGGTCAGCTCAATATTAAACTGGTGGTCGCCAGCCAAAGAACAAGTGAAAGGCAGGGCGTTTAATCTAACATCTGGTTAGTACCACATGTACGTTGTTTTAATATGGGAGACTGTTGATGAGTAGGGTCAAATTTGATGATCATTAAAGTATCCAGAATGCCAAGTATTAGTCCAGCCCATGTTTGGTTGCATTGACAGAGCATTGATTCCTATGTTCAGATCACTCAGAGTCTCTTAGTTCAAACTGTTTGCATTATTCAAAGTTGAGGTCGCATGTCAATTTAATGTCATCACTTCAATCAGGCAGATATTTGAACTAGTCAACAGATATTTGAACTGATCAACAGATATTTGAACTGATCAACAGATATTTGAACTGATATTCAACTGATGTCATTTAAAACTTTGTTTATTTTTATGTAGGAAAAATCATCCCTACCACCGACACTTACAAATATCACATGCAAATCCAAGAAGATGGGAGCACCGTAGCTGTGCCTGGATCTCCCAGGGGAAACGGTACGGTCAAGGCCACACCTCCTCACTCACCCACAGAGTCCATTAAAACAGCAGGAGAAGTGAAGGCCCAGCTGGCAAGTCAGTCTGCTGCAGGAGCTGCCTCCTCCTCCCCCACACCACCACCTGTGCCAGCAGCACAGCCACAACAACAGAACAGTGGAGCATCCACTGTCCTACCTGATGTTGTATCCACCAAATCTACTGTTGGGTGAGTCTAAAAAATTTCTTCACTGACAAAATGAAATCTTAAATCCAGTGATTAAATTCTGAACTACATCAACTCAATTTACTATTAACTCTTAATGCGCCAAAGCGCGATAATGTGCGACTAGCCTCTATTACCAAAGCGCGGTAAAGCGCGCCTCAATTGCTTTATCTTTAGAAACAAAATCACAGGATGTAAAAACTATTCAGTGTGGGATAGAAGATGTATTCAACTTACGGAAATGTTTGGGCCTGGTTCACGAAGTTTCGTGGTAGTTTTTACGTTTTTTTAAAGATGTGATTTGGTTATACTTTTTAAAAAAAATAATCGTACTTAACTACAGGTCAAAATAGTTTTAAAATCAAGATGGTCATTTGGATACGTAAAATAACCATTCTTATCTTAAAAGATGAAGTCAGTCATGACAATGATACTATTAACACATTTTTAGCAATTTTTTAAATTTCATAACCAGTTGATCGCAATTGGGGAAATTCTTACGGGACTGGGGTGGAAGTTTTCCAAAAATGTTATGGTGCAGTAACAGTTAATTTCCAACTTCATCAAACATATTTACAGTTGTAAAATTAATGAGAGAAAATTTCAAGATCATAGCAGCTTTGAGATATGTTCAGCTAACTGACCGACATGTTCAGCTAACTGACCGACATGTTCAGCTAACTGACCGACATGTTCAGCTAACTGACTGACATGTTCAGCTAACTGACCGACATGTTCAGCTAACTGACCGACATGTTCAGCTAACTGACCGACATGTTCAGCTGACTGACATGTTCAGCTAACTGACTGACATGTTCAGCTAACTGACTGACATGTTCAGCTAACTGACTGACATGTTCAGCTAACTGATCGACATGTTCAGCTATCTGACCGACATGTTCAGCTAACTGACTGACATGTTCAGCTAACTGACTGACATGTTTAGCTAACTGACTGGCATGTTCAGCTAACTGACTGACATATTCAGCTAACTGACCGACATGTTTAGCTAACTGACTGACATGTTCAGCTAACTGACCTACATGTTTAGCTAACTGACTGACATGTTCAGCTATCTGACCGACATGTTCAGCTATCTGACCGACATGTTCAGCTATCTGACCGACATGTTTAGCTATCTGACCGACATGTTCAGCTATCTGACCGACATGTTCAGCTAACTGACCGACATGTTTAGTTTATTGTATTCTGAAAAAAATTGTGATTGACTGGATGTCTCATGGTTTAAAGTCATACTAAAAATGTCCTAAGCATCTGTTCTATAAATAATTATAAAAGAGAATTAAGTCACAGGGAACAAAAAAACTTACTGTTAGTACAACTAGGCTCAAATGTGAACATGTTACAAAGTAAATACACAAAGTAAATACACAAAGTAAATACACAAAGTAAATACACAAAGTAAATACACAAAGTAAATACACAAAGTAAATACAAAAAGTAAATACTCAAAGTAAATACACAAAGTAAATACACAAAGTAAATACACAAAGTAAATACACACAGTAAATATACAAAGTAAATACACAAAGTAAATACACAAAGTAAATATACAAAGTAAATACACAAAGTAAATACACAAAGTAAATACACAAAGTAAATACACAAAGTAAATACACAAAGTAAATACACAAAGTAAATATACAAAGTAAATATACAAAGTAAATACACAAAGTAAATATACAAAGTAAATACGCAAAGTAAATATACAAAGTAAATACACAAAGTAAATATACAAAGTAAATACACAAAGTAAATATACAAAGTAAATACACAAAGTAAATATACAAAGTAAGTTAATACTTACTATGATTTCTATTCCCAGGGGAGCCAGTGAGGTCAGTGAGCAGGAGAATGTTACCAGTTAGGATTTTCACCAGGACCTTCCAGAGAAGCTGGTTATTATTTCTGTACATTGGGATCAAGGAAGGTTGATTCTTTTCATCTCATCCACTGACAAGTTTAGCCTTTAGGGAGATTTATCCTTTTCTTCTTCTTCTTCTTTGTTTAATTTTATGAGGTTCACCCTCAGTTGTTTGAAAAAATGTTAAAATGAGACTAAAGTGCCATAAACCCTGCTTGTAACTAACAGAACTCTGTTATTGGTGGCACTAAGGGGGCAGAACTCTGTTATTGGTGGCACTAATGGGACAGAACTCTGTTATTGGTGGCACTAATGGGACAGAAGTCTGTTATTGGTGGCACTGATGGGACAGAACTCTGTTATTGGTGGCACTAATGGGACAGAAGTCTGTATTGGTGGCACTAATGGGACAGAACTCTGTTATTGGTGGCACTAATGGGACAGAAGTGATTGACAGGTGACAGGGTGCCACCCCCTCCCTCACTTGACTGGACACATATTTGCTCAGATGACATTCCGAAAATTGTATTTTCTTTTAGTTTTTCTGCCCATTTGGGTGTGTACATACTTTAAATTAAACAGGAACAAATAATTTATAATGACAATACCTTCCACTGCCCCTTATTTTATCTCTGGTTGTGTAAACTGTGATACAACTCTATAGCTATGCTCCTGATGCCTGAGTATCATGTCAGTACAACAACATTGCTGGAGTACATGCTTGAGCTGTTTACAAAGTTAAATTTAAGTTATCCCATGGCAAGTAGGAGCAATTTAAAAATTACAAGACAAAATTCTAGGCATGTTAAAATATGGCATCAAATAATCACCTTTGTGGCACACAGCAATACTCTTTGGATAATCTTAACATTTTCTTTAAGGTCCATTGATTACATGTGTTAATAATGTCAACACAAAAATTGTTGTGCTATAATTTTCACAACTTCTGTGAATTACAAATACAAGGTCCATAGTTTGTCATTTATTCTTTTCTTTTCATGATTCTAAATGATTTGCTTGTATTAGTAGGCAGTATATACACTACTTTAATAGCTGCAATATTCTTATATAAGTAGACTAGCTTGCTTTTCTTGATTTCTTCATCTATGCAGAGGGATGTTTGCACACAACAATTGTAAATAAAATGTAAGGAGTGTCTTGTTGGGACTCAGATCAAAGGGACTTGTGGATTCTTCTTACATCTCCTGCTGAGCATGAATGTGGCATGGGATATAAAGATTGGGAATATCTACCATTTATTTGGCTGTAGACTAGTGAGTGTTATTGAGGTCTGGGATTTTTAGGAATATGATGACAATGATAAAGAGATACCAGTGTCTGTAAAAACTGTTGAGATTATGTGGTTCATTGGTTGAAAGTGACCCAAATTAGTGAAGGGAAGCCTACAGAGTGGCTAGTTGGTCTGTGACTACAGAGATGATAGACATGAAAGTAAAGGATGAGGACAGTTAATATGACTTGATATATTTACCATGATCTAGAAACCAAGCAGGGTCATTAAATAAGATGATTTGCTCCTCATCAAAATAAAATTGCCTTGTCAGTTCTAACAAAGCATACTGTCTAAGAATGACTAAATTTCACCCAGGCCAAACACATTGTACATTGAGTACTAGCACTAGGAGTTCCCTTGTCTCTACAAGAAAAAGTATTAACTTTAGTCAAGTCCTCTTGGAGCTCCAATTTGTTAAACAGTAGATTAAAGGCCCAGTTGTATCAGAGCTCTGATAGTAATTATAATAGTTCTGGATTTCTGGAGCAGTTTCTGGCTCCCAATTGGCTGCTATGTTACTTTGATAATCTAAAATTGTGTGTATTTTGAAATCAAATAGGAAAAATTTTCATTGTCTACAAGGAATACACATATTAAAACATAGCGTCTATGAGTTTGTTAAAAGTATACGGTGACAAAAATATGGTAGAGGCACTATGAATAGAACAAAAGTGTAATGCTGTCTAACTTTTTTATTTTTTCACATGACCCATTTCTTGATTCCTTCAGTAGCTGATAAACAAGTTTTCAACACTCTCACCTCATGTTGTAGAAACTCTTTATTCAGGCCTACCAGTAAAAAAATAATTGCCTAAATGATTTACACAAGGGGGTACGGTGGTCTAGCGGTAGCGTGCTGGACTGTCGAACCGAGGTAAAAGAGGATCACTGTTCGAGCACCTGTGCTGGCAAGGCCCCCAGGGCATTATGCTAGCTGCACAATCCGTTGGTCGTTAGTGGTGGTCTAAATGATACTTGTGAATGCTATTTCACTTGCCCCATAGGCAGTCATGGTCTGAACAGGGGCTATTATTATTATTAAAGGATTTACACATAAAATACAATTTTTACGGCGGATTGGAAATACACAAAAAATATTAAAAAATAAAAGTAAAATTTTTCATATTAGTGCTCAATAATTTGTTCAGAAAATCAAATTGTTTTCACCATAATTATATTTTCAAAAAGCTTTAGTTGATAATCATAAAGTGCAAAACAAAATGCTCTTTCATTATTCCAATTTTTTCCTCTCCTTCCATCCATCAAATATTTAATTTTTATGATTCATTTTAAAATTTATTTTTACTTCATATGTCACTATGATTATGTTGAGCTAATAAATAATTTTTATACATTTTTTGTATTGTACATAGTGGGTGTTGAATCAAGAAAATAAGACCAGTGGATGGTGAATGTTGTATGACTTATATTTATAGGTGTGAATGCTTGCTGTGTAGAACATTACAAATCCCAACCTTTGTCCTGACACTATGCTAGAATTGTTTCATTTGTTCATTGAGATCCAGTCTCATCCAATTCAGCTAATTCCAACAAACTTATCTCTTTGATAATCAACAGGGAATCCATTCAAATTCAATACAGATCTTCTCACTAATTATATTTGATGTTTTCCTGATGGCTTGTAGTCCATACCCCCCCCCCCCCACCCCACACACCTTAATGTGTTTGGTACACTTTCCTGTGTGTTTAAAATACAGCAATTTGAATATGACAATAGACATAAGATACAAAACTGAGCGATTTGAAGAGCTTGAAATAATTTTTAAAAATTGCAGTGCATCTCTTATCTTGTACAAGACAACAATGTTAACAGCAGATGTGTTTTACATTAGCATAAAACAATGCAAAAATTGTTTTATAAACAAAAGTGCTCATTGTTGACACTATTTTTTACATTATTTTTTTAATTTGCAATTTAATTACCTGCCAACCATGAAAATGTTAAAATTATCTTTTTTTATATTTTTATATAAAATGATTTTGTTAACAGTCCCATGTTATGTGTTGGCATTAAAGCCCATTTCATAGAAATATAGTATAACTGGGATGTCTAAATGACTAAACATGACCAAACATGCACCAACACCTAAATTAGATCATTAATGTGTGAAGGAAACTCTGTGATATCCATGTTGTGCTAATAGATTTTCATAATTGGTGTGTACTTATTTTATTTTCTTGAATCAATTTGAAATGTGGCTTTCATTATGTGTACAGTGGGGGCTTTATTTATACTAAAGATTTGGCCTTAACCTTGACTTTTGGGAACAGATGGGAATAAAATCATTATCACTGGTAGACACTCTGGTACATTGAGAACTTGAGAGATGGCAGGAAGCAAAATTTGGGAGCAGTGAAGGTCATCTAATGGACCCGGACTTTTAGAAACCTTTTGAACAACTAAAGTGGACATCAGCTGAGTTGACCCCAATACTTGAACCAATGGGACATGGGGAACAATAGAGTGACATGGGGAACAATAGAGTGACTTGTGAAATAATAGAGCGACATGTTAAAAAATAGAGTGACATGTTATAAAAATAGAGTGACATGTTCAAAAGTTGAACTATGCAATAGTTGGACATCCAACTAGAGATTTGTTAGGTCCAATCATTTGTAAGCTATGCTGCCACTCCTCATTGTTCAGTGGCAGTTGTGGACATAATAACATTCCAATTATGTTCATTTTGGATTTACCATTAAGCAATGGCCAGAGTTGATAAGTGTTAACGTGATTTTATCATATAATTACAATGAGGGATTTCAAATGTTCTGTTTGGAGATAATAAAATGTTTTTTAAACAATGAAATCTTGCGTTAATCATTTTAACAAGCAAGTCAAGAGGCAGCAGAAAAGAAGAATGAGTAAGACTAGTAGTAGTAGTTGTTGTATTAATGTTTAATGATCTCATGGTTTTCTTATAATATCCTTTATTCTGAATCCATATGATTTGAGATTTACTGATCTTAAAATTCTTATAGGACTTTGATGAGAAGTTTTAAAAAATCAATACACTTATCAAATTTAATGAAATATTTGAAGGAGTAAGATTATCTGAAAACAAATTATGTGAACTAATCCGTGTAACTTGTCAATATCATATAACATCTTATCTGTTACAGACGCTCCTTCTATACAGAACATTATAGCGTCCTACACTTATCTATGGTTTGTGTTTAGTCCTGCATTCTTATTAGAGTTTTAAATGTTAATAAAGTGTTGGTTTTCCTGGTTTCTTTAGGCAACACAATCAATGCCCAAATTCGGGACAGGAAGAAAGAGGATTTGTATGTGTTTGTTCTTGCATACGGATAAGAAAGTTTTTTTTATCCTTTTGTCTATCTGAGGGTTGTATTAAGTTATCTTTGTGTTGTATTTCTAAATTAGAATTAATTGCTTTGTGTATAATTACTACTTTACTCTTGGTTCTTCTATCCTCTAGTGTTTCAAGGTTTAATTATTTAACTAATGGTGTTACTCTTGTGAGTTTGAATATTCTCCAGTTATGAATCTGGCAGCTCTTTTTTAAATTTGTTCTAGTTTATCAATATTTTCTTTTGTGGATGGGTCCAATACAGAAGATGCATAGTCTTGTATAGGTCTCACCAGGGTGAGGTAGCATTTTAGTTTGATATCTCTATTACATTTGTAAAAAAATTTTTTTTTATAAAACCTAAGTTTTTTATTTTATTTTTATTAACTTCATTAACATGAGGATTCTAAGATAGTTTCTCAATTATTATGACTCCTAAGTATTTTGCATCTTTAGTTTGGGTTAGTTCTTTTCCATGAATGAAATATTTTGAACTTATTTGCTTCTTTTTCTTTGTTACTGACTTACTCTTAACAGTAGACACTTTTCTGGGTGGAAGGACATACTCCAGTTAGTTTCCCATTTTATTAATTCATCTAAGTCTTTTTGTAAAATTTTGCTATCTTGTTCTGATTTAATTGTTCTATAGATTATACAATCATCAGCAAAGAACCTAAATTTTGTTCCTGTTGAGATGTTGTAAATGTTGTTGGGTAAAAAAATATAAATTAAAAAATAGTAAGGCACCTATCACCTAGCACAGTTCCTTGTGGAACTCCTGAGTTAACCTTTATTGGTGCAGATTTAGATCCATTAATTATTACAGTTTGCTACCTACCCAAAAGGGAGTCCTGGATTCCAGTGATGTAAGGGACCTGAGATTCCAAAGTATTTAAGTTTTTTAAGTAAACTAAGGTGGTGAACTTTGTGAAATGCTTTTGAGAAGTCTAGTAATATTCCGCGGTGGTCAAAGTGGTAGCACGCTGGACTGCCAAACCGTTGCACGTACTCGAGTCACGAGTTCGAGCCTCGGTACTGGCAAGGCCCCTGGGGCATTGTGCTAGCCACACAATCCCTTGCTCGTTAGTGGTGGCTAAATAAACTTGTGAACTCTACTTCACTTGCCCCAGAGTCCGACATGGACTGAAAAGGGGGTTATTATTATGATCATTATTGTCTAAGCCTTTTGATAGTTCATCTATTAGACCTATAACATGGCTTAGATTCTCATCTTGACAAGTAAAAACAACAGCGTCTAGTTATATCGGGATGTTGCTGGTGTAATTCTCTAATAGACATGTCAGAAACTTCCACCCATGTTGATGATAATATTAATTACGTGAGTTATCGATTACTATTTAGTTAATCAGTACATAATTCAGCGTAATTTCATAGATAAAAACAAATTATGGCAGGTAGACCAGCCGCTCCGATAAATATTACTCCCAATGTTTTACCTACAGCGCAACTAGCAGGAATCGAACTCAAACTATCGAAGAACAATGTGTGCAAGCCAAACTTAAAATCCGGTATCAGAGTGGTGCAAGTCTAGCTCTGAAGCTCTGTTTACAAGCTACTTGAAGTACTTATCGATCTTTCAGTGTCGCACCAGTCACAAGCAGAATGTTTTTGGAAATGCTGAGTGACAATTACAATATTTAGTATTTAATTTTAATGAATTGTTATCGGACAATATGTATAACTTGTCTATTTTTTAATCAATAAATAACATATAAATATTTTTTTTTTCATGTGTGATCCGGTTACTTCCTCTTATTAGCGTAAAATAATTTGGGACCGGGACTTTCTGGTCTGGTCCTAGTTATTAGTTAATATTAGATAAGGAATAAAATCTTATACTTATAGTCCTAGAAACTGATGAAGCCCCCCCACAACTTCTTTCCCCCCACCAGTTTGTGGGTATCCGAAAAGTCAAAGTTTAAAAATAGCCTTCATGGCGTGATCTAGAAACCCGCGGTTTACGTGCCAATAGTTTTAGCACCCAATACATTCTTCCCCCCAAACCGGTAAATTTGTTGTCTGTCAGAAAGACGGTCCGGTAATTTGCCCGGACCTGCAGACTAGCATGTATTATCTGTAGTTGGGGCGAAATCACACATAATTAATTCCCTTTCAGTTTCTCTTTCTGAGTGTCGATAAGATTCTTTCCGGAAATGAAGGGTAATTTTCCTTTGCGTGTAGCCCCTTCCAGCGGTGTCTCTCTAATGATAATGATAGGTTCCAATAGGGCTGATTGTTTGTGAGTGGCTATCTTCCCAACGCCTGTTGGCTGAGGTTGAACTCACGCCATTTCAACTGTGATAGAACCTTTCAGCCGCTTGGTTCTGTATGCATATGAAGATTATTTATACATTCTCAAGACATTGAGAGAAGTAATATCTTTTCCAAGTTTCTTTTTATTTTTGGGACGAAAGTCAGGGAAATATTGCCACGAGTATATCTATATATTTGTTAACTTTATTGTGTGTGATTAGAGCTGAGTATAATGATTAGAAAACCATTGCCCGCAACGTCACCACAAGGGGACGAGGCACCCCCCTCCCCCCGCCAGTGGCGGATTTAGCTATAGGGCAGTTTGCTTCCCCCCCCCACGCCAATGTTGGGTCTAAAATGGCACTCCCCTTAAGACGCCATCGATGAACACTAAAAAGCTGTCTCTGGAGCAGAAAAAAGATTGCTAATCGTGAAAAGCTTATAATCAACACCAAACTGCAATACGACAATATTTGCCTGCGCGGTGGTCGAGTAGCGTACCGGTGGTCAGGGGTTCAAATTCATGCGAAAACTAAGACTTGTTTCCGGCGCCTAAGCGTCCCTGAATTCAACCAGCTCCGAATGGGTACCTAACATTAGTTATGCGGTTGGGTAGTGCGTGGAAACCTCATAGCCGTGGCCTGTGAACGCTGCATCACTTGCCAACAGATCATCCTATTTATGGTCTGTGGACGTGGACGCAATTTTCTTCTGCACAGAAGGAGCGTCTTATACCTAAGATAAATATAGACCACAAATGATGAAACTGTAATATCTGGTTTGATCAGTCAGGAGCGTCACCAAGGTGAAAAGAATTGAGTAGTATTGATAGACGTGACGTTCTTATCAAAATAAGTTTTGCAATCAGTTTTAGAGGAGGCAGAGAACATTCTTGCTTTAGTGATGGTAGTTGTAGAAATTCTTGAAATTTTCGTGAATTGTTCTCTTTATTAGGCAAAAAATATTCCACTTTGGACAGTCATCTAAAGTTTGAAAAAAGAAAAATAAACTTTATTTAAGTCATGATGTGCAAATTGATTTAATTCAATCACTTGCATCTGAATTATCGGCGATAAGTGATAATGAAGTTAAGTCTGCACAATTCTTTTCTTTGATTGATTAAACCACTGAGAGATCTAAAATTGATCAGATGTCAAGTTTCTTTACGCTCAGTTTTAAAATTAGGACGTGTTGTGAAAAGATTTAGAGGCTTTAATACTTTGGTAAACAGCAATTCTGTCGCATTTGCTGGGAAGATTTTAAAAGAAATACAAAAGCGAAACATTGATATCACACTCTGTCGAGGACAGGCATACGATGGCGCCTCTGTGATATAAATAATTAAGAGTGGCCTTCAAACTCAAATAAAGAAACTTTCACCCAATGCCCTCTATGTTCATTGTTGTGCCCATGTTTTGAATTTGGTTACTATAGGAGCAATTTAAAGTCTGTAAACAGTGATGTATAGCTGTTAACATACATCTACATAAGAAAATCAGAAATCTCAATATGAATCAACAATAGATATCATGAAACGAATTTCTGATACAAGATGGGCAAGACTTAAGCATGCAGTTGGATCATTCATTCTCTGCTATTCTAGCCACACTTTAAGATATAAATTCAGGGGAATCAACATAATATAAAGGAAGTGTGAGCACCAGGTACGGGACTATCTGTTTTATTTTTATTTTTATATTCTTTAGTTTGTCTGATGCTATTTGTAAAATATTTGTTGTATAATATCTTCGTGTTATCAAAGTACTTGCAAAGCAAGGACATGGACGTTGGATTTGCAAAACAATTGATCGATGTTGGAGGAAATACGTTTTTTGAAATGAGAAGCGATGAAGCTTCTGAAATTTTGAATGTAGACGTCAAATAATTTATAAACGAAAATTGTTCCAAGCTAGATGTTTAAACAGAATTTAAAGAAAATCGAAAAGAAAAACAAAAACAACAAAGTATGGCAGGCGAACTTAGAAAAGATGAAAGGGCTGATGATCCAACTACAATCTTTAAATCTGGGACGTACTTCACTATCTTGGATACACTTGTAACACAAATAGATTATAATCGATTTAATGACTTTCGGAGCACAGTTACTTATTTCTATTGTATTGATCTATCACAAATGTCGGAAAATAAAGATTCTTTTTGAAGTTTATGCTAAATTTACAAACACGATATTATTCTTGAAGAAGCAATCTTAGAATATGATAACTTATGCCCATCACTGTCCCGTGTACTATAACCTAAAGAGGTTCTGCCATTCTTGACTGAAAAACAAATGGCGTCACGTCTCCCTAATTTGTCAATACACTATAAAATTTACTGGACTCTTCCTGTTAGTAGTAAACGAGCTGACAGAATTTTCAGTATAATGAAAATAATCAAAAACTATTTGCGCTCAACAATGACAAACTAAAGTCTGTCTGGATTAGCATTAATTTAAATTGAACGAGATCTAGCTGAAAAGGTTGACTTCGAATCAACTAATTTATTAGTATAATAAAACACATTCTTTGCGTTGTCTAATGCAATTGGTCACACATTTTTATTGAACGCTCTACTCCTGCTAATCAATGAAACACTTCGAGGAGCCGAAAATTCCCCAGAAGAACATAGATAGTAAAATCATTTTATTTCCCAATGGACATTTTATAATAATACTAATACGCCATTTGAACATTTTGGTTTTGTATTACATTCAGTTGATTAAATGTTTAACATTATTTTGGGTGGGTGTGTTAGACCGGACGATGAAAGCCGTAGTCACGTGGAGCTATTTCCAACACTTGTGCTGAGATTCCAGACTTCCTGGACAATTTCAAGTCATTAACAGCCGAAGGGCCTGATTTCTACCGGCTCAGTTTAGACGCGCCACTTAACACGCATCCGGGGATCTGATCCGACAAGTGATCCTCTCTTATTTGGGGCCTTAAATTAGGTCCACACGAAATGGACACTAGGTGATGACCAGAAGTCTAGCCGCGTTAAGAGGCTTCCTTGTAAGTGCAGGTGCCTAATGATGTAACCGAACTCTCACGCCATCCACAATCACACACACACACACACAGAAAAGATTCGTTTGTTTAAAGGGGCCGTCCATAAATGACGTCACGCAATTTTTGCCGATTTTTTACCCCCCCCCTACGTCACGCGTCGTCACAAAATCGTCGACCCCCCCCCTCAAAAAGTACGTCACAAAACTTTGACCCGCCCCCCCCTAAAAAATAATTATTATAAAAAAAAACAGAACAAAAAATATTTTCTATTTGAAAATAAGAATGTTTCAAATCACTTTTTTGTCATTTAAGTATTTATTTAGTGTAGGTCTACATTGTAATATCGTAACATGAGTGAAGCTATGTAAAAGATATTAAATAAATTAAATAACTTGTTCGCCAGTGATTCTCAAACTTGTTCGTATCAGACGACCGGCAAGAGTTTTTCCATTTCACCAGGTACCATTGCATTCTTTTCCCGTTTTGACATGATTTTCTCTGTACTTACATAATGAGCCCCTACACAGCTTAAAGCCCTATAAGATTAATTATGAATTGGGCTTGTTTTATATATTACATTATTTAAAAGAAATGTTTAGTTGCCATGGCATAGCAAGATAGCTAACGAACAATGCAGCGGTAATGT
>MUZC01001009.1:106551-133352 GCA_002072015.1 Radix auricularia
CACACACAAAACAACTTCCCACACACACAAAAAAACTTCCCACACACACAAAACAACTTCCCAAACACAAGACAACTTCCCCCACACAAGACATCTTCCCCCACAAGACGACTTCCCCCCACACAAGACAACTTTCAACTTACAAGACCACTTCCCCCACACACAAGACAGCTTCCCAAACACAAGACAACTTCCCACACACAAGACAACTTCCCCCCACATAAAACAACTTCCCACACACAAGACAACTTGCCACTTACAAGACAACTTCCCCCACTCAGTTAATAACTTCTCCCACACACAAGACAACTTCTCCCACATAAAACAACTTCCCACACACACGAAACAACTTCCCACACACAAGACAACTTGCCCCCCACACAAGACAACTTCCCACACACAAGACAACTTCCCCCACTCAGTAGACAACTTCCCACACACAAGACAACTTCCCCCACTCAATAGACAACTTCTCCCACACACAAGAAAACTTTCCACACACACAAGACAACTTCCCACACACAAGACAACTTCCCCCCACATAAAACAACTTCCCACACACAAGACAACTTTCCACACACACGAAACAACTTCCCACACACAAGACAACTTTCCACACACACGAAACAACTTCCCACAAACAAGACAACGTCCCACACACAAGAGATTTCTCCCACTCAGTAGAAATTTTCCCCACACACAAGACAACTTCCCACACACAAGACAACTCCCCCCTACACAAAACAATTTCCCTCACACACAATACAACTTCCCACACACAAGACAACTCCCCCCTACACAAAACAACTTCCCTCACACAAGACAACTTCCCACACACAAGACAACTTCCCACTTACAAGACAACTTCCCCCACTCAGTTAATAACTTCTCCCACACACAAGACAACTTCACACACACAAGACAACTTCCCACACACACAAGACAACTTCCCCCACACACAGGACAACTTACCCCACACACAAGACAACTTCCCACTTACAAGACAACTTCCCCACTCAGTAGACAACTTCCCCCACACACAAGACAACTTCCCCCACTCAGTAGACAACTTACCCCACCCACAAGACATCTTCCCACTTACAAGACAATTCCCCACTTCGCCACTCAGTAGACAACTTCCCCCACTCAGTAGACAACTTCCCCCACACACAAGACAAATTCCCACACACAAGACAACTTCCCACACACAAGACAACTTCCCCCACACACAAGACAACTTCCCACACACAAGACAAATTCCCACACACAAGACAACTTCCCCCACACAAGACAACTTCCACCACACACAAGACAACTTCCCACACACACAAGACAACTTCCCCCACACATGAAAGAACTTCTTACACGAGTACAAGTTCTGCCCCAACCCAACTATTCAACAAAAAGATGTATAAATTCCAAACAACTTTTCTACACAAGTTTCTCGACTGACAGAACCTATCAACTTAACTTCCTACACAATCCTTTGATAGCAAATGGTCAAAACAACTTCTCACACAACATGTCGACGTTACTTCCTAAACAAGTTTCAACACTATTGCCAACCCCATAATTTCAAGGCAACACTTTAACATACCTTCTCAGTACAGCTCGCTATGCACAGCCTTCATGTATACCACTAAGCAAGTCACTATGCAGAATTTTTTTAGATACTCTTACCAAATAATTGAAGAATAAATAAACTGAATGTTTCTAAAAGGTTGGAAACAAAGCAATAACCCATCATTTTTAGCCATGATGTAAAATGATCAATATATCATACAGAATGGGACTGCATAAAGCTGTTTAATTTAAAAAAAACCAACAAATTACACAAACTATTTGTGTAAGAAGACAACAAATTTAAGCTTTATTTATGAACTAATACTAAAAATAGTAGACGTTTCGGCTAATGCCTTCATCAGTACAATAATATAAATAATTACTTACATATATCTTTAAACATATTAAGTGATTTAAAAAATAATGAAAAGAAAAGAAAAACAAAAACAAACAAGGACACAGAATATTGTAAAATGATCAAATACTTTTAATGCCATTCATAATTGTGTGGACCTATGGTGATATTAAATTATATTTGGCGTATGTCCTTTAATGCATAGCCTTCTTTACAACATTTTGGGAGCCTGGGCAAAGAAAGAGTGTGCCCCACCCCCGCACGAATAAAATATAAATATACATAATATATATAATTAAACATATTCCCATGGGACCCCTATGCTCGTGGGCCCCCGGGCAAATGCCCAACGGGCCCTACTGCGTTAAGACGGCCCTGCTTTAATGTGTAATCAGTGACGTGGGTAGGAGTTCATGTATGGGTCGGTCCACACCTGATGGCTTATTTAATTTGTTTAAAAGCTTGGTTGGCATTTTCGACGGTCGAGGTTAATTTGTTTAAAAACGGAGGCTGCGAGAGGGCGCTATTTTCTAATTCTGATACACTCGCTACTAACACATGCTACCTTTTTTTTTGGTACTTGCACATGCTACCCTTTTCTTTTGGTACTAACACATGCTACCATTTCTTTTGGTACTAACACATGCTACCATTTCTTTTGGTACTAACACATGCTACCATTTCTTTTGGTACTAACACAAGCTACCCTTTCTTTTAGTACTAACACATCATACTTCTTCATTCGGTACCAACAGGTGCTGCTCCTTCTCCTTCATTGGGTACTGGCATATGCTAACTTTTTATTCTGTAATAACTTTCTACCCTACGGTCACTTTTATTTGGTGTCACCCCCCTTTAAGAACAGAAACAGCCAGACTCCAGAAAACAGCCATAAAAAACAACACTTCAGATTTTAAGTGCCTCCATTGAGGGACGTTAAGAGAGGATCGCCCGTAAGAAAGTACCGAGTTTAAAACAACTAAATAGTGCTGCCGCCTAGCGGGTGTTTACTCAATGTTTTCTTAATCCTGGCCTATTGAAGGCACGGGCATCCCATTGACTTCCTTTTATTTATCCCGTGTTTGTCGTGTTGTCACTGTTCTAAGCCAAGGAGATGTCGTCCCTGTCCCCGGAGATAAGCGGAGCTTTGTCGCTGCAAACTTGATTTCACAAGAGAGAGGACCTCACGAAATGAGACCGCTATTCAATTCAAGCCGGTTCTTTTCTTTATCGGCGTGCGTGGTGGACATGACGGAGACGGTCATTTGGGGCGATGGTTAGATAATGAGCCGAAGAGCAGGCAGTTTAGTAAGTTAGTAGAAACGAGCCAAATAAAACCAGAAAAAACAACCCGTAAAAGCAAAGTTTTTGACTATAAATCACTTATATGTGATACAGAAATAAAGGTTTTGATTATGTTCAAACATTTACAGATTGAGCGTGACTGAACGCCCAAAAGCTGTAAAATTGAGACGGGTGGGGTGGGGGGGGGGTGGTCACCATTGGAGTGAACTGTAGCAAACAACAGAATGTCAATAACAACAGACGGCTACCATACATTTATATAGAAATAAACTTAAAGTGCATTAATTTAATTACGGTACATTCGATCGATCTGAACTTTTGAAACAATGCATTGTTAGAAGACACAAGTCCATGTGCGAAATTTCAGCTCGATAGCATGCCTGAAAATGGGTAATTTTTTTTTCTTTTGTTTTTCCGCCGGACCACCGAATAGACGACGGTTAGGTGAAAATAATGGATTTAAAGATAAGTTCATTAAAACAGTGTTACACGTGATTCTATTGGGAACGCAACATGATGTGCCTGGAGCACGTTAGTTAGTTCCCATGGAACTCATGCACTATGTTAGAGTCAGTCAGTCAGTTCATTTAGAACTCATGCACTATGTTAGAGTCAGTCAGTCAGTTCACTTAGAACTCATGCACTATGTTAGAGTCAGTCAGTCAGTTCACTTAGAACTCATGTACTATGTTAGAGTCAGTCAGTCAGTTCACTTAGAACTCATGCACTATGTTAGAGTCAGTCAGTCAGTTCACTTAGAACTCATGCACTATGTTAAAAATATAAAAACTAAGTTATTTTTTTAATACCCTCGAGTATTAAATCTTAAAGCTTTTTAAAAAAAAGTTGTTCTAATTTATTCGTTTTCTTTGACAGATGCATCTCATTTGAAAGATATATATTCTAGTGGTGATCTGACCAAGAAAGGTAGTATTTACTTATATATTTTTTTATTACATTTGTAAAAGTTTTTTTTTTAAATAAAGATTTAAGTTTTTTAATTTTATTTTTAATCCTATTAATTCATTTAACAATTTGTATTCCTTAAAAAAATATCATGGGGCGCTGAGCTGTTGTACCAAGTCACGGGTTCCATACCCGGTGCTGGCAATTGGTAGATGAAGCTCGTTAACCTTGGATGGTAGGTAGTTCATCTAGGAAAAGGGAACCCTGACTTAAAAAATAAGAATATTTAAAAAAACTTGACAGAAAAACAGGAAATGGAGATTCTACAGTTGGTCTATACATAACAAAATATGTACATCACGGCGACTCCTGCGACGCCAATTGCACTAAGCTGCATCGACGCAAGTCGTTCCCTTGGTTATAACATTGACATGGAGAGGTGGGGATGTGCTGTATGGGTAGCAGGAAATTCTCCATAATTCCCGCCCAGGCTTGCATCCCCTCTGGGGAGGACACTCCAGAGTCCAGTAACCGGTTCTAAGCCAAAGCTTAATTGACGTTGAGCCAGGGGCCGCTTCCGACGGAAGAAGATACTCAAACTGGGCAGCCCCCGGTCACATAGGTGCTATCCCCTCATGGCCTGCCTCTCCACTGGGTGACTATTAGAGTACTACTCAATGGGTGACTATTAGAGTACTACTCAATGGGTGACTATTAGAGTACTACTCAATGTGTGACTATTAGAGTACTACTCAATGGACCAAAAGGCCAGGCACCAAGAAATACTAAAAAGTAAAAGACGACCCCAGCTCTTCGAATCGCTAGCTGAAACGTGAAGACTGTGTGTCTCGGTACGAAGACCCCAGCTCTTCGAATCGAAATCTGAAACGTGAGGACTGTGTGTCTCGGTACAAAGACCCCAGCTCTTCGAATCACTGGCTGAAACGTGAGGACTGTGTGTCTCGGTACGAAGACCCCAGCTCTTCGAATCGCTAGCTGAAACGTGAGGACTGTGTGTCTCGGTACGAAGACCCCAGCTCTTCAAATCGCTAGCTGAAACGTGAGGACTGTGTGTCTCGGTACGAAGACCCCAGCTCTTCAAATCGCTAGCTAAAACGTGAGGACTGTGTGTCTCGGTACGAAGACCCCAGCTCTTCAAATCGCTAGCTGAAACGTGAGGACTGTGTGTCTCGGTACAAAGACCCCAGCTCTTCAAATCGCTAGCTGAAACGTGAGGACTGTGTGTCTCGGTATCACTGACGACCAGACAATAAACGGAACACGGAAAACAGGAATAATCGATAGAGAGCTAACAGACTGAAGATTGACATCGCATGCCATCAGGAACTAGGCTCCCAGACGGTGACTAACTAAAAGAAACAAATTACATCTGACCTTTTCTGGCCAGGCAGATCTACAGGTTAACCTTCCTACCATCCATTGAACCCCCGTCATCAGGAACGGACAGGGTCGTCACTCTAAGACTAAGTCACAGCTGCTGGCCCAGCAATCATTCTTAGTGCGTGCGCCCCAACCCTCTGTTCAACCCTGGGCGAGAAGGATCGATTCTATGGAGCTTTAGACCAGGTAATAACCAGCATCCACAAAGACGAGGCAATCTACCTCCTAGAGAAGATGTCCATGCTAGAATGGGGAGCGAC
Source organism: Radix auricularia (assembly GCA_002072015.1). Lineage (NCBI taxonomy): Eukaryota > Metazoa > Mollusca > Gastropoda > Lymnaeidae > Radix > Radix auricularia. The sequence continues at coordinate 112,342 of MUZC01001009.1, forward strand.
CACGAAGCCTGGCCCACATGCGCGCACAACTGGCTAGCGTCCTACTCACCCGCTGGCCTCCACATCTGCGATTAAATATGTCTGCCAAAGTGACACAAAATCAGCCAGAATACGCACAAGTACATGGGAGTGTAAGGAAGAAGACTGATCTACGTGACGCACAGTTGCAAAAGAGGGAGTCATAGCAGTTGAGGAGCGAAAAATGGAGGAGGCTACAGACAGAAGAGCTAGGAGAAAGGCCAAAACATTGGGAAGCTTTAATTCGTGTGCAAAAGCAGGAGGAAATACAAATCAGACCAACGGCGATGCACTATCGTCTTGCGAGACGGAAGGATGCCGACTAATTTTTTAAAATTAGTATCGCGACAGATTGGAGGAGTTTCAGAAGACCGTTATGTGGACTACCTGGACGACATGCTGCATGTTGTCTTTACTGTACCATCCTTTACCTCATTGGTCTTGGAGACAGTCTCTATATCTCCATTACAAGAATGAGATGCTTACAGTCTCTATATCTCCATTACAAGGATAAGATTTTACAGTCTCTATATCTCCATTACAAGGTTGAGATGCTTACAGTCTATATATCTCCATTACAAGACTGAGATGCTTACAATCTCTACATCTCCATTACAAGAATGATATGCTTACAGTCTCAAAATTTCCATTACAAGACTGAGATGCTTACAGTGTCTATATCTCCATTACAAGACTGAGATGCTTACAATCTCTACATCTCCATTACAAGGATGAGATGCTTACAGTCTCTATATCTCCATTACAAGGATGAGATGCTTACAGTCTCTATATAATAATAATAATAATAATAATAATAAAATGATAATTTATATAGCGCTGTATCCCAGCATGGAGCCAGGCTCACAGCGCTTTACATGGAAACAACAATACATACATAAATAAAAAGAAACATTCGTAGCATATTAACTACATAAATGACAATTCGGTATACTCTATACATCAGCTACGTTAATCAATTACAGAAATGTGGTTCTTTTATTTTTGAAAATAAATTTTTAAAAGATGTGTCTTAAGTGCAGTCTTAAATGACTTAGCAGTTGAAATGCTACGGATGTGTAATGGAAGAGAATTCCATTGTTTGGCTGCACAAAAGGAGAATGACCTTTCGCCAAATGTTTTAGTTCTTATCTTAGGAACACAGAGAATGCGTGTATCCGCAGAGGAGCGTAGCTGACGACTTGGTGAGTAGACTGACAAAAGTTCAGTAAGATATGAAGGGCATGAGTCAGAAAAGAAGTTGTGACACAGAACGGCCAGTTTGTAATCAATTCGGGCTTGTATAGGTAGCCAATGAAGAGAGTAAAGTAGCGGAGTAACATGGTCATGTTTTTTTGCCCTTAGAACTAATCTGGCAGCTGAATTTTGAACTCTCTGTAGTTTTTCAATGCATTGTTTTGGCGCACCTGACAGAAGAGAATTGCAGTAATCCATACGAGCTAGAACAAGATAACAGACTAGAGTTTTTGTTGCACTATCTGTTAAGTAATGACGGATTGAACTGATCTGACGAATGGCAGTATAGGCAGAGCGACAAATGTGATTGATGAAGTTGTTAATAGACATGTTGTCAGAAATAATGTAGCCAAGATTCCTAGTCGATGTTGTGAACAGTATATCAGAACTAGCCACCTGAATAGAATTTGGAAGAATCAAAGTACTGCGGGATTTATTGTTACAGAATAGCAGTGCTTCTGTCTTATTATCATTCAGTTTGAGCTTGCTTAGAGTCATCCAAGATTTTACCTCACCAATGCACTCCTGCATCAATTGGACAGTGAAGTCAATATCAGAGGGATCAGTGTGAGTGTAAAGTTGAGTATCATCTGCAAATGATTGGCTTTTAACTGAATGCTTTTCGAGCAGTAGAAGTAGTGGCCTTGTATACAGCACAAAAAGTACCGGACCCAAAACGGAGCCTTGACAAGGATGAGATGCTTAAACTCTATATATCTCCATTACAAGACTGAGATGCTTGCATTCTCTATATCTCCATTACAAGACTGAGATGCTTACAGTCTCAAAATTTCCATTACAAGACTGAGATGCTTACAGTCTCTATATCTCCATTACAAGACTGAGATGCTTACAATCTCTATATCTCCATTACAAGAATGAGATGTTTACAATCTCTATATCTCCATTACAAGAATGAGATGCTTACAGTCTCTATATCTCCATTACAAGAATGAGATGTTTACAGTCTCTATATCTCCATTACAAGAATGAGATGCTTACAGTCTCTATATCTCCATTACAAGGATAAGATTTTACAGTCTCTATATCCCCATTACAAGGATGAGATGATTACAGTCTCTATATCTCCATTACAAGGATAAGATTATACAATCTCTATATCTCCATTACAAGGATGAGATGCTTACAGTCTCTATATCTCCATTACAAGAAGGAGATGCTTACAGTCTCTATATCTCAATTACAAGGATGAACATTTTTACAGTCTCTTTATCTCCATTACAAGGATGAACATTTTTACAGTCTCTTTATCTCCATTACAAGACTCAGATGCTTACAGTCTCTATATCTCCTTTACAAGGATGAGATGCTTACAGTCTCTATATCTCCATTACAAGGATGAGATGTTTACAGTCTCTATATCTCCATTACAAGAATGAGATGCTTACAGTCTCTATATCTCCATTACAAGGATAAGATTTTACAGTCTCTATATCTCCATTACAAGGATGAGATGCTTACAGTCTCTATATCTCCATTACAAGAATGATATGCTTAAAGTCTGTATATCTCCATTACAAGAAGAAGTAGATGCTTACAGTCTCTATATCTCAATTACAAGGATGAAATTTTTACAGTCTCTATATCTCCATTACAAGGATCAATCCCCATTCTACACAACAAGGAGACGAAGAGGATATTCCTATCCTCAAAGTGTCTTGTTGTGATAACAGTCTGTAGGCTAAACTAAAATGTGGATGAACCCATTATTTGGTGTTTAATACACTCAGGATTTTTTGTAAGCCTGTAGATCTAGCTGATAATCTACAAAATCAAGAATCTCGTCTTCTTGTGTCCTGTTGACTTTGGAGCTACTATGATGATTGTGTGGGTTAAATTTCAATTTAAATAAAAATCGCTGAACTTATCATGCAAAGGATTTTTTTTACCTTGCAATGTTTTTTTTTGTTTGTTTATTCTGATATCGAAATTTGACTGCGCACGTATAGGCCATGGTGAGTTTCTTTATCTATGCCGGAGAAAGAAAAAAAAGGGATGTGATACTGAATAGTATAGGAATTGCTCCGCATGTTGACTTGTGAGCAATGTTTGATGCGCAGCCTTGACTTCATGGACACGATCGATATATTTCCACTGGCCCAGACTTGTAAAAAAAAAACAAAAAAAAAAACTTGTGTTTTATGTAAGCATCACTGCCACCTTAGCTAGACTGATAAATTGTATAGACCAGTGATGGCGAACATTTTCGGAGTCGCGTATACAAAATTTAATTAAAACCAACTTTTATATAGCTACACTTTTATATATATATACTAGAGGCAAGTGCCCGGCATTTCACGGGTTTTAAATGAGGTTTTCTGTAGAAGCGTACTATACTGTTTATTTGCATGAAGTAAAAGAGTAGCCTTCATTTATCTTAAAGCAGGTCAAATACAATTGCCTATCAGAAAAGCATAGTGTCTGCAATTCTATACCAGCAATCCCAAGACTCTGGCACACCAGTTAAGACTACACCATATTGGTAGTGTAATGAACAACTTTCCAAATTCCCATTATTCTAAATAGTAGAATTAAAAATTTTAAATTTTTATATAGCTTATATGAGTAAAAAAAACAGCACTATATTTGAGCACCAGGCTCCCAATAAGTGTTATAAATATTTTTTTTCGCCTGTTACCATCGCAAAAGTGTACTCAACAACTTTCGAAAATTTCATGCTTCTACCTACTCGGACACAGGAGAATAAGGGTTTTTAAATTTTATAAACGTTGGCCCCACATGAGCAGGAGTTTAAAATTTTTCTTTGTTAATTTTCATCGTGAGTGCCTCCTCAACAAATTTCCAAACTTTTATGCTTCTACCATCACCGAAAATTAGAGAACACGTGATGAGTCTGTTTTTATATCAGAACAAATAAATTTGGTCCCCGGCCCCCAGGGGAGTGATTTTTTTTTACTCCTCTTACCATTGCAGTTATGTATTTCTAAACTTCCCTTAGAGAGATAATTTAAATATGTTTTCACCTGTTACCGTTGGAGATGTGGGAACACCAGCCCCACCCTAAATGAGAATTTTAAAAGAATTTTTCTCCATTTTTGTAGGGAGAGTGCTCAATAACTTCCAAAAGTTTCATTTACGTTAAATTTGAGAATTAGAGATAATACGGTTTTTAATATAAGAAAAAACTACATTTGGGCCCCTAGCCCCCAAGAGTGGGTTTTTTAAAAATTCTTTTTTTGCAAATTAGCGTCGGTAGAGTGTACTTAATATCCTGCTAAACTTTCATGCTCATATAGGGAAAAAACATTTGGGCCCATGGACACCAGAAAGTGATAATTTAAAAATATTTTCGCCTGTTATAATTTGGGAAATGTACTAAACAATATCCTTAACTTTCATGCTTCTGCCTACTCGGGAAATAGGAGAATTAGTTATTTTCAATTTTATATACCCCAAATAACGGGGGGGAAAACGTTTTTTGGCCCCCGGCCCCCATGAGTGGGAATTTATGGAACGATTGCCATTATTGTCGGGAGAGTATGCTCAAGATTATCCAAAAGTTTCATGATTTTACCTACACGGTAAATTTGAGAATTAGTGATGAGTGAGTTTTTAATATAAGAAAAAACTACATTTGGGCCCCCGGCCCCCAATGAGTGAGAAGCTTAAAATTATTTTTTGCAAATTAGCGTTAGGAGAGTGTACTTAACAACTTCCCAAAGTTTCATTCTTCTACCTACACGGGAAATATTCGAATGGGGGATTTTCAGTATTTATATAGCATATATTAGTAAAAAAAAAAACTGCATTCGGGCCCCCGGCTCCCAGTAAGTGATATTTTAAATATTTTTTCACCTGTTACCACTGCAGGGGTGTACTCAAAAATTCCAGAGCAGTACATGCTTCCACCTAATCAGAAACCTGATCTTTCTTGAGACGTGATTGTATTTCGTTATCTACATTTTGTTAATATAGTCCACTTAAGAAAAAGTACATTTGGGCCCCCGGCACCACATAAGTGAGAATTTTATTTATTTATTTTTTTTGCCATTATTGCCAGGAGAGTAATTTCCAAAAGTTTCATGTTTTTACGACACGGTACCTTGGAGAATTAGTGATGAGTTTGTTTCTAATATAAGAAAAAACAACATTTGGGCCCCCGGCCCCCAGTGAGTGGGAAGTTTGAAATTCTTTTTCGCAAATTAGCATTAGGAGAGTGTACTTAACAACTTCCCAATGTTTCATTCTTCTACCTACACGGGAAATAGTTGAATGTGGGATTTTCAGTATTTATATAGCGTATATAAGTTTTTAAAAAAAAACTATATTTGGGCCCCCGTTTCCCCATGAGTGGGAAGTTTAAAATTGTTTCTCGCAAAATATCGTGGCGGTAGCGTACTTAACAACTTGCCAAAGTTTAACGCTTCTACCTATCCGTAAAATAGGATAATTAGTGATTTTTAGTTTTTATATATAGTTCATATAAGGGAAAAAACTACATTTTGGCCCCCAGCCCCCAGAAAGAGTTAATTTAAATATATTTTTGCCTGTTACCATTGCAGGAGTGTACTCAACAATTTCCTAAAATTCCATGCTTCTGCCTCCTCGAGAAAAAGAAAAATTGTGTATTTTCATTTTTTATAAAGCTCAAATTAGGAAAAAAAAGTTTTTGGGTCCCCGGCGCCCATGAGTGTGAATTTATGAACCTTCCCCATATGATTGTGTGTACGTTTACCAAATTTCACTTTACTGGGTTGTTTGGATCTTGAGTTATTAGGGAACAGACAGACAGACAGACAGACAAACAGACAGACGGACAACAAATGCGTCTTATATATATATATAGATATAGATTTAAGATATATATATATATATATATATATAGATATATAGATATATATAGATATATATAGATACCAATAAAAAATGCCAGCACAGTGTTTTGATTAAGGAAGTAATATTTTAGTTTGCTTGCCGGCTGATGACGCTCTGCGTGCCGTCTGTGGCACGCGTGGCATAAATTCGCCATCACTGGTAAAGAAAGTTAAGGGGATCTTTCTTTAATTAAAAAAATTACTATTCTTTATATAAGTGAACTTCAGTAGAGATGCGTCGTAGCTAGATGCTCCTCTCCAATAGTTAAAATATAACGCCGTTATCGTTAAACTTGTCTAACACAGTTTGACTACTTTAGTTACAATCCATTTTGTCTTAGTTCTTGTAAGCGTACCCACATTTTTGAAAATAAGGTGATTTATTAGTCAAGCAATGCAAGACATTATTTCGTATCTATTCGATGATTAAACATAGACATGACGGGATTGGTTGTATTATGTATAACAAGTTAATAATCATTCATAATGCTTTTATTTTAGTGCAATTCTTTTTTTAAAAAATCAGATTAATAAATAAAATCAATCAATAGATAAAAATTGGATTTGATTGATTGATTATTTAAAATTAATTTCTGTTTTAAACTTATTTGAGTAATATTCATGCTTTTAGAAATAGAAAAGTTTGCACATTATCATAAAAATTGTGTCCTTCGTTCTTTCTGAGAATTTTATACAAATAATAGAGCTACACTTTTATTAATGTTCTACTATTTTAAATCTGAAAAATTCAAATCTTTTATAAACATTTTATTAAAATAACCAATTAAAAAATATAAGAAAATCGTTATATTAATTTTTTAGACCTATACAAATATGTTAAGGAAGATTTTTTAAAATAGCTATTTGATTTAATGGATGTTCCCTAGGAAACATTGGTACGATGGAAACTTATAAATTTTCGATATAATAAAAATGTGCACTATAGTTGAATGAGAACTACATCGATATCTTTCGTCTCGCATGATGATGCATCATTGTTGATTTGGGTAGATATAGTTTAATGAGAACTATACAAATCAAATACTATAAGGACAATTGATTCTTTGAGCCGATTAAAGAAGCTAAACAGATCCCTGAAAGGCACACAGACATAAAGGGGATACCTCATGACACTGCCGTTATGAGGTGGTGAGACAGGAGAGTTTTTTTTTTTTAAACACAGAAATATTTTGTTAGTTTCTAAGCCAATTGATCAACGGGTAGTATGAGGAAATTAAATGACAAGATTCCCTCGAAATATCTGTTACAAAACACTTAGTCAGGCACCCATTTAAAATCACTTATCAACAATGCTACCTCTCAGGAGGGACGGAGGGAAGGTAGCTATGGTGGCCCTGCGAGAGATCACGTGTCACGCTGCTATTAGATGTCGATCAGTCATAGTCTCTCGACAATGCCTCGGCTACTACAGGTGCTCGGGGTCGTTGTGTAATGATGAAGCTTCCCAGATGAAATGTGATCATCCCATTAGTGAGGTACCACTACATCCTGCTGACGGTTGTTCACTGGTCATGGCTGGCTTTCAAATCACACGGTGATATTTCATTCCAGAAGTTTAAGCTTAACTCTTGGTCCGGGGCTAAAGTTACACAATGTGAACCAGATAGAGGATCTGAATAAAAGCTTTCAACCATAATTATGGGATAATTAACTAACTCAATGATTAAATAAGTAAGTCGTGTCTCTTTTGCCCCCTAGATAGATAGTTTAAAATCGTTTCATTGAAATTTTCTTTGCAAATGATGCACGGCTAGTCTCACAAATACAGATTTGGGGAATAAATTAGTCACTGTTAATATCAAAGATCAGAATTTAAGAAAAACGATACAATGCTAATGGTTGTGTCAAGTGTTCGATACCTAGGGATGAATTCCGACAGGAGATGAAATTTGACATTTTTAAAAAGTACATTAGCCTTCAATCACTGTGTTTTTAATTTTAGAAATCGTCTCTATCTCTCTTGCTTTTTTTTTTTTTTCTTTACTATTTCAGGAAACGCCACAATTTCTGTTGTTTTTGTTATTTCAGGAAACGTCACAATTTCTGTTGTGCAATTTTTTTTATTTCAGGAAACGTCACAATTTCTGACGCAAACGCTACCAAGTTCGTTGTATCCAGGCTCTAGGTTACAACAATATCTCTCTTGTTTCGAATATCTATCTACCATACAAACGTGTCACGCTCCGAAACTAAGACTTATTCCGTGTTGTCCCAGATATATTATATAAAACAGAAGTTTTCAATGTTGTCTCAGATACATAACATAATACAGAAGTTTTCTATGTTGTCCCAGATATATTATACCAAACAGAAGTTTTCTAAGTAGTCCCAGATATATTATACCAAACAGAAGTTTTCTAAGTAGTCCCAGATATATATTATACCAAACATAAATTTTCTATGTTGTCTTGGACAGAGTCGGACCTCCCAGGAACGAACTTATTGATTCTAAGATGCTCACCGTTTACTCATCTTAGCAGATAATTCAGGTCACTCTCCCCATCGTTCCCTAGCTCTCTGGATTTCTGATAAAGTCAATAGTCCCGCCAGCAGCCTGCAGCTATAGACGAGTGTACAGGAATTAGCCATTGACATTCAAAGGTTTCCGCAGCAGTAAACACACTAATGATGACACCAAATGATAAAAAGATACTTTAAATATGGTTAACAGACTTGTTTACATGGGATACGTGTATCAATTGATTCTCTCATGCACTTTCCGGTTGTAAACTGTTACAATTAATCCGTTTAAAAGTAGGAAATTTGACGTGGAAATAGCGCAACAGATCTACTTCATACAAGTTTTTTTAAAATTTTATTTATTAAGTTTTTTTAAAAAAAATCCCATAACCTCTTTTTTTCGAGGCCGTAGGTGGTACTAATATTTCTATTTGAACATTCTCGGGCTTGGTAGGCTAAATTATTATCATCTTACTCGCTTCCTGAGTTTGCGTCTTAAATAAATTAATTTTGACATATATTTTTCATAACTTAAATTCATTTATAAATCACAAACAGCAAAAATAATAATACGTTTGTACCATTGCCTCTTAAAAACCACATGTGAGAAAAAATCTGTCATATAATTTCAATAACGTATAATGGAATAAAAGCCTAAGACCTATTTGGGATATTTACCGTCTAGTGATATCACGCGATAACTTGCTTAATACTAGAAAAGTTTTCCTTCTCTATCCCACTCCCCCCCCCCACTGCTAATTCTGGACAATGATATCCCCAATTTCTATGTTAAGAGTTTTATATTGATCCCTTTGGCCTCATTGGCCGGACCCTTGACCCAACTTTTATTTCTTGTTGTGTAGATAGTGAAAGAAGAAACACGAGACGAGATTCGCCAATAAATCGTACCGTCATGTACGCTCTGCTTTTATTGTTGTATCAAAGTGGTTTGCTTGCTGGCATTTACAAGTCTCTGCTGCAAGGCTGTATTTGAGTGATTTTGTGATAAGATTGACAGGTGCATGCTAAACAGATGTATTTAAGATATTTTCTTCCTAAAATTGATCTATGCTTTCTGTAAATTTGTATCTACTTAATTTATTTGCTAACATTTGTAGATAATTGCCAACATTGCTGTATTGAACAAATAGTTCAGTATTGACCAAATGGTTCAGTATTGACCAAGTGGTTCTGTATTGACCAAGTGGTTCTGTATTGACCAAGGGGTTCAGTATTGACCAAATGGTCAAGTATTGACCAAGTGGTTTAGTATTAACTAAGTGTTTCAGTATTGAGCATATGATTCAGTATTGACTAAGTGGTTTATTATTAACTGAATGGTTCTGTATTGACCGAATGGTTCATTACTGACGGGGACATCGCGGGAAATAATTGTCTCCTCGTAGGGCGGGTCTAGGGGACACAAACAGGAAATGTTTGTCGGTTTAAGGCACTTGAGCGGCCGTGGAGATCCCCTTTGAGGGGTGACGAGAGTCCTCGAGAGTTTCTTCCTAAACATCAGCTACGTTAAACTTGTTTTTTTAATATTTGGCCGGATAAATACTAAACTATACTTTAGGATGAAGATGTTAACATGACTGTGATGTTTTGGTACTTCGCATAGGGCCTCCAATATTGTTAGGTCGGCCCTACTTAAAGGTGTCCTTAGGATTGAAAGAGACAGCAGTGACGCAATTCAGGGTCTCAATAATACTGAGCGAATTTGAAAATTCGAGACAACAAAAAGAAGCGGAAAGAAATTCAAATTTAAAAAAAAACAACAGCAACAACTCGCAAAGAGTATTTGGCATATTCGATATTGTAGCACCGCGATCGAAGTTACAAGTAATTTATGTTCATTCTCCTCTGCCACAGATACTTTGATAGAAAACATAACTAAATTAATCCAAGTTGTTTACCATACCAAAGTGTGATCAGGCTGGGAAGTTTGTTTATCTTCGTGAAATTGATTTTAGTTTTTAAATTAAAATGTGCAAAGTGCGTGCGTTTTATGGCGCTTTTCTGAATTATTTTTAAACATTTCCTCCTGCCGTGTCCGAAACTTGTTCTATTTCTATAACATTCGGGCATAAGCAAAACTGTTGAGTTGAGCGATGAAATAAGTTTGACAGGCTTTGCGAATACCTTGTCATCATCATCATCACTGGCACTACAGCCCATGCATGCCCTCTAGGTTGCTCTAAATACCCGACGATAAACGTAATTTATTCGCTTGTTTTCATCTCTTCAACTGTTTTCAAAACGCGTTATTTATGGCTGAGCTGCTTGAATGGTTGAGCAGGTTCACAAATATGAGAGTATGCGTTGATTTAGCGCCTTTAAGCAAACAAGTGATTCAAATATTGTGAAACTCGGTGGTCATATGGTGATAAAAGTGATGGGTTCGATTGTCGGGATAGCAGCGTTGTGTTTCCTCTGAAAACAACCAGAAATTGCAATCGCCGTTTAATTTACAATACGTGGGCCACATTGTGGCGCAAAACACAGATTCCTCTTTCAATAAGAAATGAAATATGTCTTCTTTTAAAAAAATCTAGTTTGTAATTGAGTGAAACGAGTTTGATATTTAAGACTAACTGTATTCAGGCAATAACCTGTTCTCAGCATATTCAAATAAGTAACAATTTCCTGAGAGGATTTTTGAAATGGCTTGTTAAATATAAATTTATTTCCCTAAAAGGAAATAATATATTCATTAGTGTATGTAAATATCTAATCCATTTTTGGCCTAACCAACAAATTTGAAAAAGAAAAAAAACAAACAACATTAGTGCCAAGTGCATCGTCAGTGATTTAAAAAAAAAAATAAAAAATTATTGGCTCGTAGAAACCCAACGCTTGGCTCGACACGATCCGTAAACTCTCCAGGTCAAACAAGGAATGATTGAACTCTGCAGGCCAAACACATAACACTAACGCAGGAATGTGTCAATACCTTTCACTTTGTGATCTGTTCTAAACCGGTATAGGCTGTGATCCGGTAATGGAGTAAACATGATGGATTTTCTTAAACTGATTTTTTGGGGGCTAAACTGATTTTTGGGGGTTATTTTCAAGACCGGAAAACGCCACGCTTCTTAAATGTGTCTATTTTTACATTGGATTTTATTCAACATGAATATAAAACTAATATTATTTTGAAAAATGAATACCAACGTAATGACAATTTCCAAAAAAATTCATGGTTATCTTTGTACACTATTGAGGCCTACCGACTAAAATTAGTGAATGTTATCGAAGTTCTCTTGCGATTTGGCGAAACAGGATGTCGGGATGTTCTATAAATCTCCATGACTACTGACAACCATTTACATGACTTATATCCTTCTCTCAACCCTTGAAACCCCATTACCCAGCAAAATCGTGACGGCAAATAGTGGCGCTATAATTCAACAACTCACCCATCACGTACGAGGACAACACTTCTTCAGTGCATCCCTCGGTTACTTGGACACATCCAGATTTTAATAACCAAACTTCTCAGATGGACAGCTCGGGGTTTCCCAGGATGCCCCAGTAGCTTGACCTCTACGAGGCAACAACCTATTGAACTGAAGCTACGCACTGAATATCCATTTCTTGATTGACGCGTCTGTAATACACGCTGTCACCAGCCGCCCTATCCGCCATTTTAAATCCTGGCCAATTTTACTTATAGTGGAACATTCTGATTTAATTGCCGTAACTGTGTGTGTGTGGATATGAAGGTGTATTGGTGTTATTTACAAGAGCCAAACTATGAACTCCACAATTTAATCTAAATATCAAAGAATTTAATGACTGCATAAATCAGTTGAGCTCACTTCATTTCATGATTAATTCAGCAGATGCATGAATATTCTTTTCAAAATAAAATTCTATATTGACGCAAAAGATGCCCAATATATTTCCCCATACATTAAAACTATTTGATCTACGCCCAATATCTTCAAAATATATTGAGTTATTCACCACACGTGATTCACGTGACTAAACAATATTGATCCATTAACTATACCAATGGTTCTCAACCTTTCGTGATTCAAAGAACATTAGAAAAATTGTGTCATAGCCGCGGACCACAAATAAAAAATGGTGCTATTGCCATGTTAGAAAAGTATATATAATTTATACTGTGTATATAATTTGTTACTAGTAAACATGTTAGATAGTAAAACTATACTAAAATGCTACGATTTGCGTGCTCCAAAATCAAACAAAACTGAAATGAAGCAGATTGTAATGGCTTTCTTTTGTAACGAACAATGTCACTTTTATTAGACTTATATCTACGTTTTAAAATTCAATTCTTAATGTTTGCTAACTTAAATTCATTAATAGTAGTTAGTATTAGTAAGACTGCATCATTAGTTTAATTAGTGCGAGCCTTTGGTTTGCACATTTGAGTACACCAAACCGAGGTGTAATACTTGAAAGACTCCATCGTAGTTCATCTTTAACTTCAAGTCCAGAACGATTTTTTGTGTTGGTTGTAACCAATGCAGAAAATTTACACTCACAAAGATATGATGTTGCAAGGGGTAAGGTAAACGTATTTTAAAAGCTTTCAGGAACTGTTCTGGGACAATTCCGACTACTTCAAAATTTCATCAAGCTCACTTTCTGATACAACATATTCAAAGTAATATCGCTTGTCGTCCGTTCAATGAAAAGCATGTTAAGAAAATGAATTGGTCCAAATTCGTTTTTGGTAAATTTGATGAGTCAATGTGTGCAAGAAATGGACAGGAAACCAACAAAAAACTTTAAACGTTCAAGTCACCAAAGTAGAAGTGAAATTAATCCTGCGGTATTTGAATGTGGTCAGAAATCAAATTTATCAACAGTTGTTTATTGTTTTCAGCATTTTCTGTTTCATAGATAAATTTGTAACACTGATCAAACATGTCAAAAGTTACTCTTTTATAAAATTATTTTTCATGGATCAAGTTTTTTTTTCTTAAAATCAGACGTCTCCGAGAGTCATTAAATGTGTCTTCTTTCCTTACAGATTTAAAATAAGTTTTTCAGCTTTTTAAAAAAAAAAGCCAAGTAAGCCAGATCATCAACCTTTAAGCTATCATTCAAATGATTAATAAGCTTTTTTCCTGCTCCAAGAAATTCTCTCCCAGCATGTATTTAAAATTAACAACATTTAGATCTATACCTTGTTGTGTTTTTAATTTAAAAAAAAAATAAAAATTTCATTTTTTGCTCGCGGACCACTGACATCTTTGTGGACAAGTAGGGGTCCACCGACCACATGTGGAGAACAACTGATGTATACTATACTTCAATGGAATTAAATTTCATCTGCCTCCACTAACATACAAAAGACTAATTTATCTCGATGTGTCTGCAGTCTGCAGTAATCCTCCATCGGAACATTTTTACGCTCTTTCGAAGAGAATTCTCCCTATTGAAAGACATGCTCTTCTGTATGATATTTGAAGAGTATAACGAACTATTTAAACTTCTTCGAATGTCTTTAGAAGAATCTATATTACTTTATACGATTGATGCCCTTCTGATAGTGTTACCGCTGTGAGTCCATTGTCAACCAACTTCCTCACAACCAAAAAAGATAAAGTTAATCAAAAGAATTTTGATGTTATCCATTAGTTAAATAAATTAAATTCGATGGAGCTTTCAATAAGCGTCTCTTTTAAAATGTTCAAATTAATTGTGAATCATGTTTAATAATTTCCCAAGTCAGCCCAGCTGAAATTTCAAGCTTTTAATTTAAAAAATAAAATTAATTAATTAAATAATAACAATATAATAATAAATCATAATATACTAATATATAATACTAATATATTAGTAATATTATAATATATAATACTAATATATTAGTAATGTTATAATATATAATTATAATAATATTATAATATAATATAATGTTTACTAATAAATTAAATACTGAGAAACCCTAATGTATATTTTATTATTTATTTGCGTTGTCATTAGGAAAAATGTGTTAGTCTATTAATGAGAATAATTTACTCATGATCCCTAAATAATACTATTTCCCCTTTAAATACTTATGCATTCGTTTGACAGAGCAAAATATATTATAAGTAAAACATGGAGATTGATAGATATAATTAATAATTTATTGCTATTACAAATTAAAAAGAAATAAATATAATTAATGCATCGAAATGTTTCGCCGAACTTCTTTTTCTTCTCTCCCTAGAAATGTTATTGGTGTATCCAAGTATATATACGCTTCAATGAAAAGGTCAAAGGCCACGCATCAATCATAGTGACGGAAGTGGTACTCAAAGTGGAGATGGAGCATATTGCTAAGGAAGAGTCCAGGATTTCAACTTTTGATGTCTGAAAATGTTCATTTGCTAAACAAAAGGTTTGGCTGAATTTAATTTAAGTACACATTTTGATACCAAAATAAATAAATAAATTTTTAAAAAATTTAAAATACCCCCAACCCCAAGATGTATAATTTAATTTAGCTTTCCCCAAATACAGTTGTTGGGATGGGGAGGTGGGCGGGGAATTATTAGCTTAACAATACATTCCTAAAAATAAAAGTTAACAATATCCTTTGTCTAGCAATTTCTAAGGATTTTCCCCATGCCATCAATGTTTGTAAACTAACCCGCATGACATTTTCTCCACTAATAAAGATTTTCATGTTATACACTAAACACTATCGAATACTGCTGAGCGTTTGTCATATGAGATGAGAGCAGCTCTGAACTCTGTTCTCTACCCATTGTGCTTCCAAAATCACGCGAACTTACCGTGAAGTGTCAGGATAAAATCACAATTTATGATCGCCCCTTTTTTTTTTTGTTGCTGTCCTTAATGATTACAACACATCGTCGTTAAAAAGTAAAAAAACCCAAACAAATGCGTGAGAAAGCAAGTTGAAGAAAAAAAACAAGGAAATAAACTTTTTTCTAGCTTGTCCCGTCCCTCCCCCTCAAATGCTATCTCTACTCGGCACTCCCCTTTGGGACTGAGAGAAATCCCAATCACGCATGATGTGTTAGAAGTTGCTTGAATCAGTTTTCCGATCCATTTTGTCGACAATCAGCAGGGGCGGGGAGATGCACGGACGGTAACAAGCAGCGTCATTATTGACGTGTCATCGGGGGTAGGTGACGAGTTTGGGATCCTAACGCTGTTTAAGAATTCGGTGCACCGATTGGGGCACCTGGAGTAGACCGATAACCCTAGGGCTCCTGGGGTAGACCAATAACCTTGGGGCAACTGGAGTAGACCAATAACCTTGGGGCCTCTGGAGTAGACAAACATTCAAACTTCAACTTATATAGAAATAAAAACGCACTCACACTCTCTCGCACACGCACACGAGGAGTAAATTAAACAAATGTTCTCACATTACAAGATTTAAAATCATAGGTGTCCAAATGGATCAAAACTCACATAATTTTTTAAAAATTGCTTTTCCTTTTATTTGTTAACATTTTGTCCTTTCTTTCAATCAACGTTACTTCAACTCACCCAGCACCATAAGCCGCTGGCCTTTTGTCTCAGCTCTGAAAGTACTCTGATGTCTGTCGTTTATCAAAATAGATCTTAGATACAAGTAAAGGAATGTGTGCGCAAACAACTTTCATGCCGTTATGTTAAGGATTGTCAACAGATTGTCCTCTCAGTAGTCATGGAATAAATCGGTGCTGCTACAATTGCATTATTCCAACAACCTCGAAGGCATGCGGTTTTCTTAAACCTAAGTGTCTCAAGATCATTACAATTTCCTGTTGTTTTTATCGTTTTAATCCATTTATCGTTGATTGCAAATCTTTACCATGTCAACAGACATGACCCCGGCTACAAACTTCCTAAAAATATATATAGTGTAAACTATAGCGGGAAATGGGGCCGTCCATAAATGACGTCACGCGATTTTGGTCGATTTTACGCCCCCTCTTGTCACATTTCTTCACAAAAACTTAGACCCCCACCTCTTCAATATGACGTCAAAAAAGCTTTGACCCCCCCCCCTCTTAAGAGCCGTATTTTTAAATTGAAAATAAGCATGTTTCAAATTAATATTTTGTCATTTAAATATGTATTTAGTGTAAGTCTGCACTCTAGTATCGTAGCATGTGTGAAGCTATTTAAAACGTCATTAAATAAATTGCAAGCAATCAAATATTTAAGTGGAACTTTTATTTAAAGTTGTGCGCTTTTGATGTGACGTCACATTTCTTAAATTCGCCTCTCCCCGTCGTCACTCGTCGTTACAAATGTGTGAGCCCCTCTCCCAGCTACTAGGAGGCGCGTGACGTCACTTATGAATGGCCCCTGTTGCCAAAATTTCGCATATGAAAGTTTTGTCCCTGATATATCAATAGGCTAATTTACAGCTTACCATGCTGAGTTATTTTATATCATCGTTGAATTCAAAGCACAATTCACAGAAATCCACAACCTCAAAAAGTCCAATTCTTACTATTTCAGTTATCAGAGACTGCATGGAGCCTTCTAATAAGGTTGTGCAGGGAACAGTATTCAAAGATTATTATATGTAGTTGCAGGAAAGGACGATGCTAAATCAAAATTTTCAGTTGGTTTTCTTTGCAATCTAGTTTAACCTTTGTAATGGCTCTCCACTTGATCAGTAACACTTTTAATAGGAATGCGTAAAACCCATTAAATTGAACTTTATTATTTAAATTTAATCTACGTCTTTAAAAAAGAGAGTATGATGGACGCAGTAGCCTTACATGTCCGCATTTGTAATGTGTCTCATCATGAGTAAGACTTCACAAAAAAAAATGTTTTTTGTTTGTCTCCCCGTGTTTTAATAACTAACAGGACGTGCATAAATGCGTGACTTTATTTATTTATACTTTTCAAATAATTGAACAGCTTAATATTGTCCATTGTCTCACTGAGCTGAGTTACTAGGGACCAACGCGTGTAAGAGTTACTTTTCTTACTCTAATCTCAAAAGCAAGCGGGTTTCTTTAACCAATTTCGTTGTTAAAAGAATTTTAAGCCAAATATCAGAATAGTTTAAAATGAAGTTATATTAAGTCGATATCTGGTTGCCCTTTCAAAGTCCCCGCCCCCCCCCCCTTTCCAGTCTTTAACTTCCATAACAAAATCCTCTTATTTCAAATAAGATAAATTTATTTCAAACACACACAACGTTAAAAAATGAATAACCTCATTTCTTTGATTCCTAAACAACCGTTCTTAAAAGGCACCAATAAGGTTTTAAAACAATAAATATTATAAGCCAGATTCCCGGTTATATATTTTATATATTCGGCTGTTTAACCATTCTCTTCAATTCTCGGGACGCCTCTGACAAATTGTGTGTGTTTTATACCACAGTGATCTCGCAGGCTCATATTCACCATCATAAAATCTCATATGTTTTCTCCTTCAATCGATGAAATACAAGCACTGCATCACTCTAGGAGTGGAAGCCTCATTCGCTCGACACTCTCTGGCAATAGTGACGCCTCACTGCCTCACACCAACGATGGCTGATGTCTTTTTCATTTGTTAATTAAATTATTTCTTGGAGCTCCAGCCGACGTCGGCCCTGGTTACATAGGCGGCTACCCTCTCAGTCCATTGTCCGCATGGGTGACCACTGAGCTTCCCAGGTCTAGTTGATGGCTGTGACCAAAAGTTCTCTCTCTCAGGGAAATCGGACATGTGGAAAGTCCGGCTGGGCTTGAGAGCAGATGTAGGTAGTTCTATTTTCCGTGCGTAGGATGTTTTAAATATTGACATTTATCTTTAAAAGCCCGAGGAATTGCAGATTTCCCCCGATTCGTCAACACAGACGCATTCACTAAAATGGTTTTGGTTTATTTAAATAATAAGCACTGTGTGGAAAATAACCAAAATAATCAGGTAATTTTAGGGGAAAAGTATAAAGTAAATAATTGTAAGACACACAATTATTCGGCTATATTTTATCATTGTTGATACATTCTTTTTTCTTAAAATCTAAATACGAAACTATAATATTTTAAAATCCCGTAAAAACAAAGTTTTTGACTAAAAATCCTTTCTATATGAAACATAACTAAAAGAATGCTCCTTATAATACGTATCGCACAATTAAAAAATCATGTTAAGCCTGGTCCCTATTGGAACTCAGGACGTGTTAGCGCATTTACTTATGTTAGATATCAGCATTATGTAGTTATCAGTAATTGTGTTTAGATTTTAGACATATTTTTATGAATTTTCTTGTGTAATGAATATACCTGACATTTTTTTAATTTAAAAGTCATCTCTTTACATTTTAAAAAGTTTTATTTTCTCTTTAATCTAACTACAAGTCACCACAAATGATGACGTAAAACTCTAAACTTTTACACATATTCTAATGACGTCAACAACAAAAAAAAAAAAACTAATTCTTTTGCACGCCTTCGCACCACTCTTGAATGATTGACAGATGATGTATTCGACTTCCGGCAATGGCGGCCGTTCCCTGCGCCAGTGTTACCTCTCGATTCGCAAAGTTTTTTGGTAGTTTTAACGGGTTTTTTTAACGGATCGAGTAACTGAGTGTTGATGCACAAATGGCAGGTCAGGACATACAAAAAACATATTTACATCATGGGTCTAGGACTTATGGATGCTGTGATCAAAGGTGATGACAGACGGACAAAACGGGTGCAATAGCGCATTCGACTTCTCGAAAATGCGCTAAATAATAACAACAACTAAATTTTTAGTTAATTCTCAAATGTATAAATGTTTTATAGTTTAAAAAAAAAAAGAATACAGTCTGCCTGCTAAATTTCACCTCGATTTGATCACGAGAAAAGTGTTTTAAAAACATGTTTAATCTAGTACGCATCGCGAGACAGACAAGCAATTACTAGCATTTTCATTTACATTTACTGATAGGGAATACATTTTTAAAAAATCATGTTAAGCATGGTCCCTATTGGAATTCAGGACGTGTTAGCGAATTTTCGTATTATGTATCAGTACTTATGTTAGATATCAGAATTATGTAGTTATCAGTAATTGTGTTTAGATTTTAGACATATTTTTATGAATTTTTTTGTGTAATGAATATACCTGACATTTTTTAAATTTAAAAGTCATTTCTTTACATTTAAAAAAAATTATTTTCTCTTTAATCTAACTACAAGTCACCACAAATGATGACGTAAAACTCTCTAAACTTTTACACATATTCTAATGACGTCAACTAAAAAAAAAAAACTAATTCTTTTGCACCCTTTCGCACCACTCTTCAATGCTTGAAGTATTATGCATTCGACTTCCGGCAATTGCGGCCGTTCCCTGCGCTAGTGTTACCTCTCGATTCGAAATATTTTTTGGTAGTTTTAACGGGGTTTTTTAACGGATCGAGTAACTGAGTGTTGATGCACAAATTGCAGGTCAGGACATACAAAAAACATATATACCTCATGGGTCTAGGACTTATGGATGCTGAGATCAAGGGTGATGACGGACGGACGGACGGACGGACAAAACGGGTGCAATAGCGCATTCGACTTCTCGAAAATGCGCTAAAAAGTATCATCAATCTAATCCACACCACATCGCGCAATAGGAAAATATTAAAAAGGTTGTTCAATATAATACGCATTCCGACACTCGAGCACAAAATTAACATGCTACATAGAGACAAATAGAGACAATCTAAGAATTATTTAATTTAATTACGGTAGAGTCAATCGAACTGAAATTTTGGCAGATCATTTTTAGTGTCGGCACGTGCCTGCCTGCAAAATATCAGCTCGGTAGCATACGACGAAGTGGGTTGAAAATTGATCCAAAGTTTTTTCGGCAAATAATCAATCAATCAAGGCATCAAGCAGACGACACGAGTTAATGTAAATAATTTTTTGAAGTGACACATTTTTTAGAGTTTTAAAATCAAACACAATGAATCAGAATCTGCATGAACATTGGGCTATTTATCTATTAAACTAAATTTTATCCACAAACCATTTGGCCGAGACTCCGATATTAATTATTAAAATCAATATTTTTTATAATTGATATTTTCTCTCTTTGGATTAGAAGACAAGCACTTTAGCCATTACAGACAGAATGGTACTGCATAAAGCTTTTTAATTAAAAAAAAAAAAAAAAAATTACACAAACCATTTGTGTAAGAATACAATAAATTTACGCTTTATTTATGAACTAATACAAATAATAGTAAACGTTTCGGCTAATACCTTCATCAGTACAATAACATAAATAATTACTTACATATATCTTAAAACATTTATGTGATAAAAAAATGAAAAGAAAACAAAAACAAACAAGGACACAGAGTATAGGAGGAACTTCCTCTCATTGTTTGTTTTTTGTCCGCCTTTATATTCAAAACGGTGGACGAGAGAAATGGTGGTAGAGAGAAATGGTGGTAGAGAGAAATGGTGG
>MUZC01001010.1:0-28939 GCA_002072015.1 Radix auricularia
ACTTGTAACATAGTGTTCCCCAGAGTAACGACCCCTAAGTTAAAACAAAGACTTGTAAGAAAGGCCCCAGACTCACTGTCTGCGTACTCGTATCCTGTGGTCGGATCGCTGAGCTCGTTGTATGGTTTGCTGTATGGGGCATTAGACTGTTCACTGGCCTCGTACTTCCGGTGTTTTCTTCTCAGGACGATGACCACTATCGTGACCGCTATGATTAGGAATCCAGCGGAGCTCAGGCCGATGGCCAGACCTAATTTGAGTTTATCTTCGCCTGGGGAAGAGGAAACAACATTACACTTGAAAGAATAATATTTCTTCTTTCAAATTTTTTTTATCTGTTCGTCTGTTTGTCACCCTGCATTGCTGTCTGTCTATCGGTCGTTTTCTAATATCTAAACTCGTGTCTGCGTCTGATAACTTCAACACCAGGTCTGCCTATCAGATATTAAGACGTGCCTTAAACAATATCTCAAGATTCGCTGGTCTATTTCTGGGAAACAAGTATTATTTCAATTTAAAAAAAAAACAACAAACAAACAAACAAAAAACCAAAAAAACAACAACAACAACAACAACTCTGAGTTCAATGTAAGCTTTTACAAAGTTTGATTAAGTTTATCAATAACCCCCTTTTCACTCCATGTCGGACTCTAGGACAAGTGAAAAAGCGTTCACAAGTTTATTTGTCCACCACTAACGAGCAAGGGATTGTGTGGCTAGCACCAGGGGCGCCGCTAGGGTTGGTGTCACCCGGGGCGGTAGCTCATGGTGTATCCCCTTCATGATTTAAGGGGGACGTCCATAAATGACGTCACGTGAGGTTACCAACTTTAAACCCCCCTTTACCCGCGTCATACTTTGTCACAAAAACGTAAACCCCAACCCCTTGTTCCGCTATGACGTCACAAAGCTTAGACACTTCTCTCCAAAGCCATAATTTTCTCAATAAAAATTAGCATGTTGCATACAAGTATTTTTTCATTTAAATATGTATTTAGTGTAAGTATGCACTATAGTATCGTAACACGCAGGGAGCCATTGAAAACGTCATTAAATAAATTTTAAACAATCAAATATTTAACGGGACTTTTATTTAAAGTTGCGGGTTTTTGATGTGACGTCACATTTTTAAGCACACCCGCCCCCTAGTCACACATCGTCACAGATGCGTGATCCCTCCCCCTATCGTTGATGAAAGGGGGGGGGGCTGAGCGGGCTAAAGCCAGGGGCCCCCAATAATTTAAATGTAATCATAATGTATAATAAAGATGGGCCAATGTTTGTATGAATCCCTGAAAATGCCCTAGACAGTCATAAGTCAATGGTGCAGTTATAAGTAGGAAGTATAACAGAGTCTGGGCTAATCTTTGTAAGAAGGGCAGTGCTGCTCATTTTGTGCCGTGTACAGCTCATTCCCTTCACTTGGTTGGGAAACGTGGAGCAGTTGTCTTCTGCAAAATCTTTATACCTGGATGTTACATCTACTCATCGTTGACAGATACTTCAAAAACACATAAAAGTGATACAATTTAACAAAGCCTTGTGTGACACAAGATGGTCAGCCCGACATAATGCTGTAAGCAGGGCCGGCCTAAGGGAATTAGAGGCTCTAATCGAAGTGAATTTGGTGGCTTAAAATGTAACAGAAAATTATAAAATAAATATTGAAATATTCTTTTGCGAGGCCTCCATTAATAATGAGACTAATCTGAGGCCATAGGTGGTTGCCGGTTTGCTTATGCCTAAAGCCGGCCCTGCTGTAAAGTGTGTTTATAACTCATACTATTAGAATATTGTAAAAGAACTTGCAAGTCAAGAAACACGACTTCAACTCCTTGTGGTCTGGGTAACAAATATCTTTAACTAGTAATTTCCCCGCGCTTTGCTGTGGGAAGTTGGAGAACTATTGATGAGTGAGTGAGTGTATAAAAAACTATATTTGGGCCCTCGGCCCTCCAGCTGCCATTGTGGAAGTGTATGTAACAAACCCCCAACGTTTCATGCGTTTACCTATTTGGGGAATAGGAAAAATAGTGATTTTCAATTTGTATATAGCACATTTTAGGAAAAAACACGTTTTTGAGGCCCCGGCCCAAATGTGTGTGAATTTTAAAATTATTTTACGCCAATTTTCGTCGTGAGAGGGTACCAAACAACTTTCAAAAGTTTTATGCTTCTACCTACATGGGGAATGGGAGAATTAGTGATTTTTACTTTTTATAAAGTTAATATTAGGAAAAAAATATATTTGGGCCCCCCAGCCCACAGTAAGGGATGTTTCAAATAATGCTCACCAGCTACCATCATGGAAGTGTATTTAACAAACCCCCAAAGTTTCATGCGTTTGCCTATTCGGGAAATAAGAGAATTAGTGATTTTAATTTTTTTTAATAGCACATATAAGGAAAAAACACGTTTTTGGGGCCCCGATCCTCATGAGAGTGCATTTAAAAATTATTTTACGCCAATTTTCGTCGTGGTAGTGTACCCATCAACTTTCAAAAGTTTTA
Source organism: Radix auricularia (assembly GCA_002072015.1). Classification (NCBI taxonomy): domain Eukaryota; kingdom Metazoa; phylum Mollusca; class Gastropoda; family Lymnaeidae; genus Radix; species Radix auricularia. The sequence goes on from MUZC01001010.1 coordinate 2,511, forward strand.
TGCTTTTACCTACACGATGAATTGAGGAACTTATAATGAGTCGGTTTATAATATAAGAAAAAAATACTTTTTGGCCCCCGGCCCCCTATGATTGAAAATTTACCTTTCCCATTCATTAACTTTTATCGGGATATTGTACTAAACAATATCCAAAAGTTTCACCCTTCTACCTACATGCGGGAAAGTGAGAAATATTGATGTTCAGTTTTTAAATAGTTTAAATTTGGAAAAAACTACATTTGGCCCCTCCCCCCCTCCCCGGCCCACAGTAAGAGATATTTTAAATAATTTTTCCCCTGCTACCATCGTGAAAGTGTAATGATCAATTCCCCAAAGTTTTATGAGTCTAACTACTCGAGAAATAGGAGAATTAGTCATTTTCAATGTTTATATATCTCATATAAGAAAAAAAGTTTTTAGGGCCCAGCCCCAATTAGTGTGTATTTCAAAATTCTTTTACACCAACATTTGTCGTGAGAGGGTGCTTAACATTACCCAAAGTTTCATGCTGCTATCTACACGGAAAATTGGAGAGTTAGTGATAAGTATGTTTTTAATATAAGAAATATATATTTGAACCCCCGGCCCCCAATTAGAGTGAATTTTAGCATTCTTTTTGCCAATTTTCAGCGGGAGCTTGTACTTTGAAAAATAAAAAAGTTTCATGCTTCTACCTATATGGGAAATAGGAGAATTATTGATTTTCAATTTTTAAAGAGCTCATATCAGGAAAAAACGTTTTTTGGGGCCCCGGCCCCCATAGGTGGAAATTTAACATTCTCTTTTGCCAATTATCATAGGAAGCATGTACTAATTTTTTTACAAAGTTTCATGCTTCTAACTATACGGGAAATAGGAGAATTAATGATTTGAAATTTGTAAATAGCTCATATAAGGAAAAAAACTTTTTGGAGCCTCATTATTTTTGGGCCCCCTTACCCCTATGAGTGGGAATTTAACGTTCTCTTTCGCCAAATATCATCGGGAGATTGTACTCAACAACTTCTAAAGTTTCTTGCTTTCCACCTACATGGGGAATGGGAGAATTGATGATTTTCAGTTTTTAAATTTTGGCCCCTGCCTCACAGTAAGAGATATTTTAAAAATTACTTCATCAGCTTGCATAATTAAAGTGTATTTATCAACTCCCCGAAATTTCATGAGTTTACCTACTCGGGAAATAGGAAAATTGCTGTTTTTCAATTTTTATATAGCTCATATAATGAAAAAATCGTTTTCGGGGCCCCAGCCCCCATGAGTGGCAAATTTAATATTCTCTTTTGCCAATTATCGTCGGAAGCATGTACTCAAAAAATGTCCAAAGTTTCATGCTTCTACCTACACGGGAAATAGAAGAATTATTGATTTTCAATTAGAATACCGCATATACAAGAAAAAAAAACGTTTTTGGGGCCCCGGCCCCCACGAGTGTGAATTTCAAAATTCTTTTTCACCAATTTTTGTCGTAAGAGGGTACCCAACAACTTGAGAAAAATTGTACTCCCCCACCCCACTAAGGTGGAGGATATAGTGAGGTGGAATTCATTCGTGCTGTTCGTGTGTCAAAGCCTAAATGGCTTTATGTCCAACCTTTTTAAAGATCTCTCTGCTGCGACTGTGTCTTTTTTTTTAATGTTGTTTGTGTGCTGGAATTTTGTTATTATTGCAAGTTAATTGATTTTTAAAAAAAATTAAATCTTTGTGTTTAATGTATATCATCGTATTTCTTACTTTCTTTCTAGCTGAAAGAAATGTGTTTCTTTGTTTTTCTGACATAAAATCGAGCAGTAAACTTTTAGTCTTCGGTGTAATATGATTTAATTTCAAAGTAAACTAATGTACCCCAAATACTTTACAAGATTGAATTTTGGAGCTCCTAAAATATCTTCGTTACAAACCAGTTCGCAAGCATGATTTTGGCGCCTCCCATTCAGCGCTAAGGGGCGCCATTCTACTCAGAAATAAATGATACATCTACAATGTAGGATTCTAATGGTGTTTTTTAAAAAATATTTTAAAATCTGGAAGTTGCTGGGAGTGAGACTAGTGGAGCAGTAAGAGACACATGCGATTCTATTAATAGAACAGACAGAAACTACACTAAAAGTTAAGAGCAACCAAAATAAATAAGGCAAGGAAAGTAGTGGCTTAAAGCAGTGGTTCTCAACCTGTGGTCCGCGAAGATGTGACAGGTGGTCCGTGATCAAAGAATGAAATTTACGCACTGTATAATTCACCGATAAAGACTAGCAAGTAAAAGAATTAACGCATACTTAAAATATATTTTTTGCCATAATAGTTTTTAAATTTTAAAACTAAAAAAAGTAACAATAAAAGAGTCATTTGTAGATTTTGTTCAGATACATTCCAAAGTTGCAGCAAAGCTTGAAAGAGTTATCGTAGAGAAACTGGAATCTAAAAACATACCATTAGCCAACTGTCGGTCCCACTGTTATGACAATGCTGCTGTAATGACTGGGCATATATACCGGCCTTCAACAGCGAAATCACAGATTATTGTTCATCAACTATGACAACCACAGCTTAAACTGTGCACTCAGCTAAACAGGATCCAGTTGTTATCACGTTATTTTGGAACAGTTGAAAGTATAAATTTATGATTCCTCAAGTTCAACAACTCATTGGGAAGAATTAAAAAGAGTTGTGCCACTCATGAAGAGGGACTCTGAAACACGTTGCAGTGCATGATCAGAAGCTTTCATAGCAATTTATGAAGGAGCAGATTTACTGTTAGGGCTGTTGGAAAAATTATCAGAACATATAAATATGACGCCTGACACCAGATGTGATGCAGAAGCTTTCCTGGTAGGTATATTAAACTATAACTTCCTAGTTTTGATACATTTCTGAAACATGCTACTTGGAAAAATTGATAGTGTCCAGAAACGTTTGCAGAATCCTAATGTGATTTCAAAGAAACCGCATATTATCTTGAATCGCTTCAGCAAGAAATGTCAACATTCGTGATAATTGGAGACAGGTTGCGGTAGCCAATGGAAAAGAAGATGCACAACTTGGGGAATCCAGGTTGACTGAATTATTAAGCGACATCAGAGGATGCCTGGAGAACTAAAAAAACATGCAGAACTTTCTGCATAAGAAGAAATTTCACGTGACAGCGTAATTGATAGACTCCAACAGGAGACATCAATACGGTTTTTAAAAACCTAAAAAACAAATTTGAATTTTTACTAGACGTCAAAACTCTTCTTGCTGAGACAAAAGTCAATACACTTCGTTAAAATTGCTTAGATTTTGCTAATTTCTACGACACTGACGTCAATGGTCACGAATTGTGCACAGAAATCGGAAACTGAAAGATGCTGCTAAGTACCCGGACTGAAGTTCTACCGGAAACTGCTTTGGATATTCTTGGTTTTGTTTCATATGAAGATGAAGTATTTCCGAATCTGCGCATTTCACTTCAAATACATCTAACAATTGCTGTTTCAACTGAAAGCTGTGAGGAGTCCTTCAGCAAACTGAAGCTTATTTTTGTCTTATTTACGTGCCTCAAAGGGACAAGATCGTCTGGGTGATCTTGCATTCATTAGCATCGAAAGGGAAACACTTGACAATATTAAATTTGACAATGTCATTGACGAGTTTGCGGCATTCAAATCAAGGAGGATCATTTTATTTTAGACTATGAATATTGGAGTCATGTATAATTAGTAGATTTTTTTTTCCAATAAATTGTTTGTAATCGAATAGAGAATTATTAGTGTGTATTCTATTTTAGATTCTTCGAAAATGAACCATATAAACCGTAAAATTTCGAAATTTGTTGGGGGGCTCAATTAGCCCCCAGAATCTTTCGATCTCGACAAGTGGCACAAATTTTGTGTCATGTCCCCAGGCACACATGATTCTAGCTACGCCACTGCATTTGCTGACGGAGCCACAAATTTGCATCGCCGCCGATGAATATCTCTTTACAAAAATGTGAGTTTAGAACTTAAGTTCTTAGGCAATTTTTTCGGCCTACATACATCCTTATAACCCCCNAACCCCCCCCCCCCCCCCCCCCCGAAAAAAAAGTATTAAAAAATACACACCATCGTCCATGTATCACTAATGACACTAATGTATGTAGATTGTAAAAGAAAGGAAAACTGCGGTAGCTTGGCCCATGACAGGACAAGGACACATACTCGGACTTACCGGCCATCAATTCAAACGTCACCTCTGTTTTCAAGTTGTAACAGCCCGTCACGTGATCCGCCTCGCACCGGCAGCTCAGCTTGTTCATGGTCTTTGTCACCGTTGTGATCAAATGCACAGGGTTCCCGCCGGTAGGCTCAGGTTCGGACATGCAGTACAGACGTGCCAGTGTTACCGTGGGGGAACCACCGTCAATCTGGCACGAGATCGTGATTTTGTCCCCTTCAGTCACGTGAACAGTTGCGTCGACAGTGGTTGGCTGGTTGTTTGACACTGTTATTTGAGGCGGTGAAGGAGGTGGGGCTGCGAAGACAAAAAAGTTTTACTCATTCTCTTTGTTTGATAACGGCAGTACTCAATGATTTGGGGTACTCAATGAGTGGTTAATACAAAACAAGGATTATTTTTTAAAATCTAACTTTTCAATGCTATACGTAGTTTTTAAATTCTAGATTATCTTGTTTTTCCAAATCCATCTGTAAGGTTAATATACCTTCAAGAAATAAAGTAGTTTTAGTGAAAGTTTTTGTTTCGACACATTGATAAAATAAAGAGGTTAGGCAGAAGGAATGGGCCAACAAAGGATGAGTTCGGATGGAGGATAAGAGCCAACCATGAACTATACAGTCTATATCAGGATACCACAATAGTTGCGGAAATTAAACAGGGCAGACTGCGCTGGGCAGGACACCTAGAAAGAATGTCAAATGAGTAAAGAGGGTACACCACCAAAACCCCAGAGGAAAACGGCTCAAGGGAAGACCTAGGCTTAGATGGATGAATGCTGTAGAGAAAGATCTACAACAACTGGGCATCCAATATTGGAGAAGAAAGGCGTTGATAAGGCCTGCGTGGAAGGAGGTCGTGAGGAAGGCCCAAGCCCTACATGGGCTGTAGCGCCACAGGGGGCGGATGGCTAGGCAGAAGGAAGAGACAGCAAGTTTTGTTAAATTACTGGTAGATGTTAAAAAAAATATATCCTAAAACTCTCTTCTCATCACAATTTAATTAAACATAATTCACTTTACAACTGTAAGATGTTTCCACGCATTTAAAAATTTAAAAAAACCCTAATCAAATCCTTTTACTTAAAACGATGACGTCATATTTTGGAACTAGAGTCTTACTCTCGTTCCTCACAAACGCTGTTTCTCTCACCTCTAACTGTGAGGGTTTTGGACACCTCATTGTACACATCGCTGAAGGTCGGATCGCTGGCCCTGCACGTGACCGTGTGTCTGCCACCGCTGTCTGGTGTCCAGCTGTATGTTGCCGAGTAACTTGAGCCGGTCATTGTGTCCGGTTTGCTCTGGTTAATCAGAGCACCATCCACTCTGACGGAGAAAATCGGACTCTCCTGCAAAAGTTCATATGAAATTTTTCAAAGTTTCCTTTTATTTTGATAAGAGCCATGTGTGTCTGTTTCTATTTCAGAATCACTCCATCTGTCATTTGTGTATAATAGATGTTTATATTTATGTCAATATTCTTGTCTGTGGGTCGTTTTTGTCGGTCAGAATACGTTTGTATATATTTAATGTCTGTCTTAAATCCCGCACACAAATTTTCTCTGTATGTGTATTCACATATGTCAGAATTTCTCAGAAAGTGTGCCTTTCGATAAATTAAAATGTTTGGTTGCCAGTCGGTGCTTGTCGAATGAGTTTTGTATGTAAATGACATTTTTTTGAAAATACATCCATGGACATCCAAGAGTTGACGTGCCCATGTTTTTTGGCGGCCATCTTTGTTGCTATTCCACGTGACAAGCGGCATACCAACAAAGATGGATGCCGATAAAAAAAACGTTATTCAACATGACGGGCTAACTATAAAAAAAATGAGAGGGAAAAAAAGGGGGGGGGGATTTTAAATAATATTGATTACATTTTAGCTACTTACGGGGACAAAGAAAGTGATAAAAAGTTGTATTTTAAATTTTAAAACACAACGGTAAGCCAAAAGTACAATCTATATGAAATTTAAGGTCAAACAATCTTTAAAATGACTATAGAAATAAATTAGAAATTTCACGTTACTGCCACATGAGCGTCTCCACACATATTCATATAAATATGAGTTGAACTGCTCCTTCCCGGGACAGGTTCTCGTGGGCAGAGACTTTTTTAATCACACTCCAGGTACCCCCTATGGTATTGGTGATCAGAGACCTTTTTATCACACTCCAGGTACCCTATATGGTATTGGTGATCAGAGACTTTTTTAATCACACTCCAGGTACCCTCTATGGTATTGGTGATCAGAGACTTTTTAATCACACTCCAGGTACCCTCTATGGTATTGGTGATCAGAGACTTTTTAATCACACTCCTGGTACCCTCTATGGTATTGGTGATCAGAGACCTTTTTATCACACTCCAGGTACCCTCTATGGTATTGGTGATCAGAGACCTTTTTATCACACTCCAGGTACCCTAAATGGTATTGGTGATCAGAGACTTTTTAATCACACGTCTGGTACCCTATATGGTATTGGTGATCAGAGACCTTTTTAATCACACTTCTGGTACCCTATATGGTATTGGTGATCAGAGACCTTTTTAATCACACTCCAGGTACCCTCTATGGTATTGGTGATCAGAGACTTTTTAATCACACTCCTGGTACCCCCTATGGTATTGGTGATCAGAGACCTTTTTAATCACACTCCTGGTACACTATATGGTATTGGTGGGCATATACCTTTTTATCACACTCCATGTACCCTCTATGGTATTGGTAGGCAGAGACCTTTTTATCACACTCCAGGTACCCTCTATGGTATTGGTGATCAGAGACTTTTTAATCACACTCCAGGTACCCTATATGGTATTGGTGATCAGAGACTTTTTAATCACACTCCTGGTACCCCCTATGGTATTGGTGATCAGAGACCTTTTTAATCACACTCCTGGTACCCTATATGGTATTGGTGATCAGAGACCTTTTTAATCACACTCCAGTTACCCCCTATGGTATTGGTGATCAGAGACTTTTTAATCACACTCCAGGTACCCTCTATGGTATTGGTGATCAGAGACCTTTTTATCACACTCCAGGTACCCCCTATGGTATTGGTAGGCAAAGACCTTTTTATCACACTCCAGGCACCCTCTAGTATATTTGTGGGCATAAACCTTTTCATAACAGTCCAGGTACCTCTCTATGGTATTGGTGGGCAGATACCTTTTGATCATACTCCAGGTACCCACTATGGTATTGGTGGGCAGAGACCTTTTTATCACACTCCAGGTACCCTCTATGGTATTGGTGGGCAGAGACCTTTTTATCACACTCCTGGTACCCTCTATGGTATTGGTGGGCAGAGACCTTATCGTCACACTCCTGGTACCCTCTATGGTATTGGTTGGAAGAGACCTTTTTATCACACTCCTGGTACCCTATATGGTATTGGTGGGCAGAGACCTTTTCGTCACACTCCTGGTACCCTCTATGGTATTGGTGTTTTTTCCCGATTCATGGTGTTAGAACTTGAAGCTGTGGTTCACCGTCAGGTGGTTGAACCCTTCGTCCTCCAAACAACTCTTCGCCCTCTAGCGATCTGATAGGATAGTGGTTCCGGGGAAGTACGAATTCCTTGATAATAACCATGTGTACGTCATTGCCTCTGTTCTCAACGACTCTGAAAAGGGTTTTGTTGGATCCCATTTCGATCCCACCAAACACCAATTTTCCCCCAACACGCGTTCTTTTATTTTACTAATGCTTGCCGAATTGAGACACATCTATCTCCACAATCTTTCTCACTCCGCCTATCCTATCACTCCCTAAAACATACTCTTTTACGAAGATCTCGTAAAAAGCTAACAAAGTCGGTTACAGTGTCTTTAGGGATACCTACTTCTGTCGCAATTTAAAAAAAAAAATATTTTTTTATCCAATAATGTGTCAACAACATAATGTCTACCAACATCAAATTGATGCCACTAAATAAACTACGCTTCATATATTGTAATTTACGATAACTGAAAATTTATGGAGTTTGCATCTTTTTATTCATAGAAATAAAAAACATGCTGCGTGCAAAAAATATCATTGCTTGCTGTCTGTGCGTCAAAAAAAAATATAGTTCTAATGAATAAACTACCCAAAGGATGACAGCAGGGCAAGAGTCAAATTAACATTCAACAAGATGATAAGATGTTAACATACCACAAGATGGTTAGATGTAAACATACAACAAGATGGTTAGATGTAAATATTTAACAAGATGGTTAGATGTAAACATACAACAAGATGGTTAGATGTAAACATACAACAAGATGGTTAGATGTAAACATAAAACAAGATGGTTAGATGTAAACATTCAACAAGATGGTTAGGTGTAAACATACAACAATGTGGTTAGATGTAAACATACAACAATGTGGTTAGATGTAAACATACAACAAGATGGTTAGATGTAAACATTCAACAAGATGGTTAGGTGTAAACATACAACAGGATGGTTAGATGTAAACATACAACAAGATGATTAGATGTAAATATTTAACAAGATGGTTAGATGTAAACATTCAACAAGATGGTTAGGTGTAAACATACTAAAATGTGGTTAGATGTAAACATACAACAATGTGGTTAGATGTAAACATACAACAAGATGGTTAGGTGTAAACATACAACAAGATGGTTAGGTGTAAACATACAACAAGATGGTTAGATGTAAACATACAACAAGATGGTAAGATGTAAACATACAACAAGATTGTTAGATATAAACATACAACAAGATGGTTAGATGTAAATATACAACAAGAGGATAAGTGACACACATCTTACCTTATCATATGGGGTTTTACAAGTAATGTAAACCTTGTTTTGTTTTGAGGGGCAAAGGTCAAACATGCCATCATCATTTATTAGGATTGAAACATTTTCGGGCGCATCTGTAAATATTATTTTGAAAAATATAAAATTTAAAATAATGTATATTCTATAGCTTTTTCTATTAAATAATCTTTTGCTGTGATGATTCACCGTTTCATGCAGATGTACTCATTTAATACATATAACGGATCCAACCGTTCTTTCAAACACTACTAATGTATGTATAGTGTTATCCTGTAGCTGATGATATAAATACTATTTTCTAATACATTATTTCTTGTAGTGTTTATTTCCTTAAAAAATATTCGGACTGAAAATGTCATTTTTGAAGATACTTCACGGTGAACTATTTTCAAAGCACTTTCTTTACATGACATACAAATTACAACAGCAACGTTTCATTTTAATATGCGATAGTCTAACGGTAAGAATTTATGTCTACATTTAAAGAGGCTCGTGTTATGGTAGAACATACTCTATAGCGTTATTGTGGGACGTGGTGGTCGAGAGTGGGACGTGGTGGTCGAGAGGTAGCGCTCTCGACTGTCATACCGATGGTCACGGGTTCGAATCCACACGAAGGTGAGGATTTGTTCTCGCGGCCTGAGGAGTCCCCGAGTCACCCAGCTCCGACTGGGTACCTAACTAGACAATAGTTAGGCGGCTGGGGTAATGCGTGGAACCCCTATAGCCGTGGCCTGTGACCGCTGCATCACTTGCCAACAGATCATCTCTCATGGTCTGTGGACGCAGTTATCTTCTGCATAGAAGGAGCGTCTGTATATCTAAGATAAGATAAGATTGTGTCGCTATTTGGGATTGCCCTAATTCATTGACTAAGTCACAATGGTTATGATTGACCGGAGTTTAAGACCCATTCAATTACCCCAGGGAAAAAGCCGTAGGAAAGGCATTTTTCAAATCGCATGATGTCCCACTATTGCATGCTTTATGAAGTGCTCTTCTCTATAACTTGATTTGGAAATGTGAGACATAATATTCCTTTATTGTCTAGGAACGTCGCATACACTGTAATTTGGTCTAAAAATGTGTTACAAACTTGTTTGGATTATAAATGAAGTACTCATTATAATGGACATTTTCATTGGTTTGAATGAATTCAACTCAAGCGGTTTTGAAGCAAAACATCTATTTAATAAGTTACCTTGAAAATACAAATGTGTAGCAAGCAGGTTTATATAGATCTATCAACAAGTTGTAAACAAGATGTAAGCGCCTCAAACATCCTATCCTATATAATAAAAGGCAATTTTCTGCCTGGTCATCGACAACAATTGGTCCCTCAAACTCCTACAGACTCTTGCAGCCAATCAGAAAAATTAAATCTCATTTACATATTGAACACGTTTTCACTGACGTTAAAAGCGAGTTATTTTTTGTGCAGTATTTTTCCCCCTTTGTTTTGGGCGGTACGCGTTGGGTTTTATAGTAAAAAAACTCTGATTTTAAGGGTTACTGAAAATATCTATAGTGAATAGTATTTTTGACGCGATGCACATTAATGGCCGGTCGAGACGGTTGTTGGAGGGGTGACACAACATGCCACCGAAACGACGGCGAACGTCCCTAGACGGGTTTTGTTGCTCATTTATAAAAAAAATGTTTGAGCTTTCATCACCATTATCTTTATACAATTTTAATATAATTAGAATAAATTAGATGATGAACATTTTCCATTTATCGGGAATGTTAGAGATTACACACGAAATTTGAAGCGGATTCTATTACGAGTCTAGAGCTAGAAAGCTTCGTCTTGACAAATTACACACACAAATCTCTACACCAAATCTACGCAGCTCTATATGCTGTGGTGGAAAATAAGACCTTGCAATAAACATAATATACACGAGATATATTGATTTTATTTGGTTTAGAATGGTTATGATCAATGTAACTTTAAATTATTTAAGATTGTGATACTCACTGATGAAAACGGGGACGTAAGATTTCCTGGCAGGTACACCTTTGATAGGTGACGTAGCTCCACATTCGTACGAAGGATGCGGATCTGAATAGACGACCAGGTTAAACTGACAATTTTATATGCAAAGTTATTTCTCTTTAATAGAATAAAATAATTCATTATATCGCTGATTATCAAAGACAACTTAAATATAACACTTTTAAACGTACAATTTATATCATAAGTAAAAGAGAAAATATGTAAACCAATTATAATAGACTAGATAATACTCTTAAAACAATAACATAAGAGATATATACGAAATGGAATATGCTGGGCATATTGATCATTAAATACTCTAGTAATAAGGATTAGTTAAGGATATCATACTTTAATAAGTGTAAGACCAAGGATGGTATATTAGTGAAAGATAATATACATTTTCATAGGGGAATAAAGTAGAAATTCACTTTCACTTTCATGGATGATTTTGTGTCGATATATCTCAAGTTATAATGAATTATTAAAAACATATGTGATTTAAGGGATTTTTTTTACAAAGTATGGACTGAATAAACAGATTTTTAATTTTTAATAAAATAAAAACTAAAAAAAAAAAACAACTAATACCTTTCGGGTCGTATTTGATTGTTAGAGTGGAGGACCTATCATTTGAGTTTGACATTCCTACAGGTATATTGGCCCTAAACCACTGAGCTTGACCGGCTGGGTATCCAAGATCTTTCAGCACACATCTACAAGTGGCTGAGCTGCCCACTTTGATGCCCCGGGATGCTGCGTCGACATCTGTTCCGTTTGGGCAGTTTTCAAGATCTGCCACTACTGGAAGTTCTGAAAAATTTAAACAACGTGAATCTATCACCGGGTACCCACACTCATTTTGAAGTGTCCAAATTTACGATCACATACTCAGATAAATCGAGCAAAATATAACAAGCTCAGTCAAATAAACATTTTAAAAAAAACGGATCCTTGTTAAAACTTCAACAAATCCTTAACTGGCTCATGTATCCTCAGCTAACATCTTCCAGATGTTTATACACAATAATCTTCTGAATAGAAGGAGCGCCTGTAATAGATGAAATAGCATAAAAAATAATCTTGACCAACTCAGTGTTGGGTGTTTAAATAACTTGACGGCGAAGTTTGGACTTACGAAAATGTAGAACCTCTGACCAATCGCTGGGCACCCCGAGTGAGGTATCACTCGGCGGCTCTCCACTCGGGTACATGGTCATCCTCAGCTTCTCGTCGCTGGGTTCAGTTCCGTTCAGATTGAGGATGGCTGTACAGTTAGCAGATATGTCTCCACGGACGTCTGCCGAGACGCTAGTTGTAGGGTACACCTGACCGCTCAGTGCATTGGGTGTTTTCTGGTAATGAATATAGAGGATTGATGTAAAACGTCACTCGGCCAATTTCAATAATTTTACTAGTATGGATCAAGATAACTATGTCTTGTATGAAACAGTTGTAAATTGTGTCAATATAAATTATTATTAGCATTTTACTCTTATAGGTCACGTGAGTTCCACAATAAGTAGTTATGATATAAGTTTCATTGTTAACTCGGATAGAGTTAATTGTTTAAACAATAGTTATAAACAAAAAAGAACACGGAACGAGAAAATAATCATAAGTGGCTTATGAAGCGCCAACTAGAGATTTGTATAGTTACTTTATTAGCACTTGGGAGAAATGTTTCCTCTTCTTCTAATGTCTCCTCAGTACCTATGATACTATAAATCAGAATTAAGATTCGACGAATTTGAGAAGGGGTGACCTCTATGTGGTTCGACAGACGAGTAGGGTTGTGGAGCAGACCACGACCTGAAACCGACAAACCCCTGGCTTGGACAGCCAAAGGTCGTTGTTAGGTGTTAGGTACTAGTCATATATATGATTACAGTCTCTGTACGGATCTTAGGCAAAGTATTTAGATTCAATGCCGATGATGAAAACCAAAGTACGCGTTGGGGGTCATGTTACTTCGAAGCGACCGTTTCGTCCCCCTCAATTAACTAGCAACGCTACTGAGCGTGCCGGTTTACGGCCAGGAGCGCCAGTACGGAATAGCAAAAGGTACCGCTAGGAAACGCTTTTGTACGCAAGCTCTGAGGAAACCTTCCGGTGGGGGTTAAACCCTAGGTAGGTCTGTGATAAACCCCCGCTTTGCGGCGATCCTAAACATTGAGACTCGTAAGCTCTGCCGTGGTTGCGCCAAAGTGATACTATGTTGATAGCGAGTCACAGTAGGAAATTCCACACCTCTCTCGGGAGGCACACTAGTGGGAGGTGTTTTCGACCTAGTGTCCTGGACGCCCAGGTGGCCGCTTGTAGCAGTGACCGCTCCGGGGGGGGGGGCTTCTCAGCCTTTACGTCCCTTAGGGGCCAGAGGGCTGAGGGGGGTTTTCCGGGAACCCCATGAAGAGCGCAGGCTCGGGACTGCTAATTTTGTTCCGCATGTAGGATTCCATAGCTTAAAGAAAGACATATCAAGAGATGATATTATATAAGAAAAACGAACACAAAAACTCTTACATAGTGACTGATGTAGCAGCCAACTTGTGGGTAGACTCTAGCAGTAGTGCAAACCATCGTGAGAGTTAAGTTGTTGTTAGTGAGGGTTGGCGGGGAACACACTGGTCTCTCTGGCTTAACTGTCAACAAAAGTGTGTGGGGACAGTAAGTTGATAAGATGTTTCATTTTGTTCAAATAATTTTGGGTAATCGGAGTTCTTTTGAACTTTATCGAAAGTTATTTACAAAAGGTGTTGTCTTAGCCTGAAATGCTTGGGAATTTTTTTTACGATTTCTCTTTTTAATCATAGACAACCGTAAAATTTGACGAATTTATGGGAAAACAATATCAGTAACATTTATAAAGGTGACTGTCATAGTTAACTTCTACTTCAATGTATATAATGAATGATAAATTCCCTGGTAAAACTTATTTTTTAAATATCTGATATGTTATGTCCTTGTTGTTGATATTGTAGCAAGTTTACTAGCTTTTCTCGTTGTTGTGGCATTGTTATGAAAAGAAAATGACGTACCGTAGACCATGAACTGGCACGACTTGACCGCTTTGCTGTCTACCAAACAAGCTGCACCATCGAATGACCTGTTCACTTGGTTGATTGTAAAGTTACTCCAAGACGCGGAAGTGTCACTGACAATGGTTGTGTTGTAGATATTTGAGTCACTGGTGCAGCCAGTCTGATTACATCTGGCTACTTGAATCTCTCGACCATCTTTGAACTTGACCAGAAAGACAACGGTGGTCGACAAGTTTTGTGGTGGACAGTCCATCTGCCACAGCTTACCCTCCTCAATCCAAGGGTTGCAAGCCAGACCTGTAAGTATTCATTAGATGTCTTTCGGAAAGGGGTTTTAATAATGCTTTCTAAATAGTAAAGAATGTAACACTATAAAATTAAATTAAGAATGATGCAGAGCAATAGTGAAGGTAAACCAGTAGTGTAAGGATTGGTAATAAAAATAATATATATAAATATATATATATATANAACATCCATCTTTTACAAGCCTACAGACAGCCATAGTTTCCTTCTATATACATCGTCCCATCCTCAATCGTGTAGGAACTCTATCCCATTTTCACAACTACTAAGACTTAAAAGACTCTGCAGTGATGAGGCAGACTTCTTGGAAAGAAGTGATGAGATGCTGGACTTTTTTAGAAGGAGGTCATACCCGGAAACAATCTTAACATCAGCTGTCAATAGAATTAAAGGCATGACCAGACAGGACACATTTACATCATCTGTTCACGATCAATGTGATAGATGCAAATTTGTTTTAACTTTCCATCCCCATAATTTTAAGGCCCGCCAGGTGATTCTCAAAAACCGATCAATCCTTATGGCTGACCCTCTAACTCAGCAGGTCTTCAAAAAACCTCCTCTTTTTGCTTTCCGGAGAGATAAAAGCCTCAGAGACATACTTGTAAGAAGTCACCTTCCCACAATGAAAGCACATATTGGAACAAAAGGTTGCAACCGTAACCGTTGCAATACTTGTCCATATGTGGTTGAAATTAACAAAATTTCTTTCCCTCTTGAACAATTCTTAATAAAAGATGGATTCACTTGCACCAGTCGCAACGTGATTTATGCAATTATTTGCAAGAGATGTAAAAAAATTTATGTGGGTGAGACAGGTCGTCGTCTTGGAGATCGGTTTAGAGAACACCTGTACAATATAAATAAACAGGCTCAGTGTCCTGTGTCTAAACATTTTAACAGTGTTGACCACGATGGCATTTTGGATATTGTAGTTACTGGTATTTTATATGCAACCAATACCCATGATAGAGTCCACATGGAAAATAGACTCATAAAACGATTTGGTACGTTGGCTCCATATGGAATTAACCAAATCCACAATTTTACATGACTGCAAAATCGTTTTCCCGTTGTGGTTTTCACTGTTACTTTAGATACTTCAACTTCCTCCTTTTTCTTATATTCTATGTCCGTGTTTATTTTTGTCTTTCATTTCTTTTCATTTTATCACATAGACTTTAATATGTTTTAATTTTAATATATATGTAAGTACATGTAATTGTTTTTGTACTGATGAAGGCATGAGCCGAAACGTCTACCATTATTTGTATTAGTTGATAATAAAGCTTTAATTTATTGTTTCCTTACACAAATAGTCTGTGTAATTTGTTTTTTTTAATAAAAAAGCTTTATGCAGTCCTATTCTGTATGACAAGTAACAGAAAGATTTCTTTGTTTAACTTGTATCAAGTAACAGAAAGATTTCTTTGTTTAACTTGTATCAAGTAACAGAAAGATTTCTTTGTTGAACTTGTATCAAGTAACAGAAAGATTTCTTTGTTGAACTTGTATCAAGTAACACAAAGATTTCGTTGTTGGTTGTTATAACCAGAGACCTGTAACACCTTATTCATGGTGCTCATTAGTTGAGCTCATTAGTAGTATAGAAATAAAACCAGTTGGATGACTGGAAAAGAGATATTTGTAAAGTTACAATACATTCAATTCTCTTCATTAAATCACCCAATGTGTTTTTGTGATAATTCTGCACTTCCGACATTTCTAGATGAATCCGTTCCTAGATGTATGCCCTTGCAGATATTTAATGACAAACTTAACAATTGATTAAATACTAAAATACTGTGTATCAAAATAAGAATACTGCAATTTATCTGAACACTGAGTGATATTTAAACAGAACTCAAGAGTATTGTTATGTTTCTAAAGTGCTATCATCTTACAGGAAAATTTAGATTGCGCAGGCCAAGGCATATCGTGAACTGTAGTGCCAATTATGGTGAAGTGGATGAGAAAGTTATAATACTATGATGATACGTGGTCCAGCAACATCTCATGACAAAAGTAAAAGACACGATATTTGTATGAAAGAACTTAGTTGCGGTATTTTTCATTGTACTTACAGCTGGCAATGAAGAGTAGAAGAATGAGCATTTGTACTTGTAAACGTTTCATCATGTCAATAAAACTTTCTGTTGATATTCCTGAAAGGAAAATGATACACATTGTTTTTAACTTTACAAGGACATTTATTTAATTTACATGACCTTCCTACATGATATACATAGGAATAAGTGTCAGTTTTCCTAGAACTAGAAGATATGGTTGAAAATTATTCATAAAATGATAAATTGACACAAGGTGCATTAGGTTTGGTTACTTTAAATTGAAATGGTCAATACAATCAGAAATGCGTTCTTAATCTGCACACGGATTTGTCATCCACCTTTTATTGACAACTTACAAGCTATGTATAAGTTCAAGCTTGGAGCGCCGTAAGGGGTATGGAATTATTATTATAGCCAAGAAGTAAACAGTCTCACAATGGCGACTAGCCGTCCCCCCTCATCCAAACACGTACATTACATGGGCGGTTGTAAAATATGCACAAGTTTGAAAACAAAACATGATCTCAATTAAAGAATCTAAATTACTAGGAATTTTCTCATAGGAAATTTTCTTTTATAAGTTTTCAAAAATATCTAACACACGAAAATGTTACGCATGGTTGTAATGGGTCACTTAATTAAATGTAAAACATGACCCATTTATGTAAGTCATCTTTAAATATAGCATTCGCTTTTTTATATCAAGGCATAGTTCTTTAGTACGCTAATACAGACATGTATCTATAACATAAACACAATACTTTTTTATAATTTAGACTTGAACACATTCACGGTCTTTTCTAACATAGATCTGCACCACGCTCGTTTGTTAATATAATAGGCAATATACTTCCTCAATGTATTTAAACTACAGTTGGAGGCATTGCGTCTACAGATTATGTCTTAGTATTCAACAAAGGTTTCATATGTCTAATCGTATGTATACAGATTGTGGTTACAGAGTGGATAAATCACTGTAGTCTTAAGGGACAAAATAGAGGATGAGGAAGTAATTTAATGCGACACAGAGGAAGATAATACGAATGGCCCCTAGTTGTGCGTGATAGTTTAATGTAATGGGAAGTGACTATAAAGTTACACATGACAACAAACCTTAGGTAGAAGACTAGAGTGAAATTGCGGTCCTTATTAATCCACTGTGGAATTTGAGCTGATGTCGGTGTAAATGAGTCTAGATGCACAGTACATTAAGACATTGCGAAAGTTTTTGCCGGGCCTTATGACAAATAAAACACTAGAAATATCCAAGGAGGAAACGAGTTTCACAATCCACAAATCTAGTTATCTTTTAAGCACACAAACACATGTTGGATAAGACTATCGCTAAGCAAAGTAAGGGACTTCCATCACAGCACAGTCAAAGTGTTAAAGGCGATTGATTGCTTTCTGACAGTGTTTTATTTAAACGCGAGAGAAGATGAAGAAGAATAAACAGACAGTAAATATACCAAAAGTAGTAAGTCTTTGTTGTTGAACGATAATTGAAAGGAACCTACTTGAATTAATACAAGGCTAAAGTAAAATGTGAAATGAATGCTAAAAAACTGTTCTGCATAAATTTTTTCGGCGGCTGGGTAGCGAAGTCAATAGTGGCCTCGCCTCACAAGTTGAGGGGCAAGGGATCGAGCCCACGTAAAGCACTATAAAAATGTTGAGAAATAACTAACGCTAATAAAGTCCTCCGCTGACCTGGAGAGGGATGGGCGCTGCCAGTGTCTATTAAGCCCGAGGATGTTCTAATGGAAACATTAGAATACCCTACGACCTCAAAAAAAAAAAAAAAACTTTTTTGAAAATTGACTTTTAATGCATTTTAATTTCCATGTGTGTAAATGTTAGTACTTGAAAGAGATATAATCTTTAAGAAAAATGTTTGAAATAAGTCAAGTTAATTAAATTTTTTGTTAACATTCACCATGACAAAGACACACTTTTTAAAACTAAAATAATGAACGTATCTTGTATCGGTCACAAACTTTCCTCAGTGAACATACAAAGAGTAATCTCCGAAGTAGCTACTAATTTTTTAAAGTTTGAATTCATTAGTTTCTTCTTTAATAAAAATTCTATAACAAATTCAATTAACATAATGTATATTTTAAACAAGTTAAACGTACTTGACTATTAGTCCTTAGGAAAGGTAAGGTGGTTATCCATCATCGCACTGGCGCGGACACACCAAACACAATGAGAATGTAAAATCGGGTTCGTGCAGATAAAATTCCCCCCCAAAAAACCTCATCGAATTGAGAGTGGGTGATAGATTGCCGATGTCACAACACCACAGACACACCAATGACTTAAAAAAAAAAAGTATAGAGAAAAATTTTCAAGTCTTCACCTATGTGTCGCAGCAAAAACAAATGTGCTGGTGATTCCACTTTATGTCGTCTTGTATTTATACAATGATAACATTCCAGAATAGCTTCACTGGAACCCCTCAGATCTCATCTATCTGACTTGGCAGTCTAAAGGGGTTATGTTCTCCGTATGTTGGCCAACAGCCAGTCCATTAAGAAATCCAGTCTAAGGCCTTTTCAATTATTCGCCTAAGAAAGAGGTATGCCTAGCGTCACTGCCGCATTCGCTCCCTTCAAAATTCAAAAGGAAACAACGTCACACGGTGAGAGTGGTCGTTGTAAGGGCCGGTGTCACGAAATAAAGTCTCCCCCAAAATAAAGTCTCCCCCGGAGAATTTATTTTAAAACAAAATCGCCCCCGGAGATGTTGTTTTAAAATAATGTCTCCCCCTTTAAAATGGATCCTCCCCTTAATTATTGGAAATTATAAAAAATTGTTTTATTTCATTTTATTACTTAAAATACAGTTTGATTTTGTTCTTCGTGCATTTGTGTATGACTTTTGAAAATTCAACAATCATAAGCTTAGTCAGGGGCGTAGCAATTTGTGGGCTTAGTGGGTGTATGCCTGGATACACACATTTTTAGAGGCTAATTGCCCAGAGTTATTTAAAAGAATAATAGGCAAATGATTTGAAAATTAAAGATGATCAATTAATACTAGAACGTCACACCGAAGTATTGGAACAAAAATTCACTATTGAAGCTATTATCACCTGTGGCTAGGACTTACACTAAATTTGCGATTTTTATTTGTGCATTATAATGATTAAAAAATATTATGACCGAATTTTGTCGGTAGCCTTTATTAAGTTTTCAGCAGAAAATTTAACTAATTCAATTTGCCAGTGATTGTTAATTTATTTTTAAAAATTTAGTTGACTTTTAAAATATATTAAAGGTGATTTCAAATGGGATTACTTTTTGTGAAGCCGTCTCAAGAAACACAGAACATGCCAAAACTATGGCACACAAACATTAAATCACACGCTGTAACGATGAATGTCTTAGCTTGGGTTGGAGTCACTCGATAGTTGTTTTTGTTTTTTCTATAACATAAATCAACGTGATCTGTGGAGATCTGGGTTGGTTGGGGTGAGGCGCTCGCTTAGTTAGTTTCAGATTCGTGTATAGGTGTGTCCTTGAATTAGTTAGGCTTAAAGTCAATTATCTTACAGAATGTAAGAGCCCAGAAAACTGAAGGTGTAACTGAAAGGTGGGCTTTTTTATTGGTGGCATGGGCAAAGAAAGCGCAAAGAGTCATTTGTTAGGCGTGCACGAGACTAGCTAATGAGTATATTGCTTCAAGACGGGCACGTACTGTCCATTTATGTTGTCCTTCGAGTCATGGTTTACTGAACTATGAGGAAGACTGTGTAGGACACCTGCATGGTCTTATGAAATAATCTAATGTAATAGTCACGTACTGGGAGGCTTGAGGGAGTTATGTATAGATTTAAGTTGTACGATCATCAAGTAATCAATGGAAAACCTAAATTAACCGATAATCAAACGAGTAAGTAAGGCAGAAATGGGTTTTTGGGCTATAACCCGAGTAGAGAAGAGATCGCAATAAAAGGTGGTGAGTTGTGTGGGAAATTCATTACATAATTAGACAGAAAGAGTTAAGAGATTGGCTAGTCCAAATTCAAAACAGAAGTGGACATTATATGTGCTCATTCATTTTAATATTCTATTGATTTTATCATGGATCCGTGAATAGTTGCGGATATCGTGGATTATGTTGAAAATAAAAAGTTCACGACCACGCACAATTGCCATTCACAGCACAAATTACGTGTTCCATGCAAAGTCAAGTCCTCATGCTTATACTATGTATAGAGTCTACACAACAAGTGTCTTACAAAATTGTAATCATTTCTTTAATTTAAAAAATGCTTATAAAGAATATTTTGTAACTGTAATTGCAATTGTTGCTTAATTCTCATCCTCGAAGTATTTTTTGTCTACTAAAAAGAAAAGTTTAACTTGTAGTTAGTTGTGATTTTTTTTTTTTGTGTTCACCCTGATTAGTCTAATTTTTTAGAAATGTTCACAATATAATATTGTAACATCAAAGTACCATGTAAAGACTTAATATAATATGTTAAAGGATATCTAGATTTGTCTATCATTAATGTCATAATTAGTTCAGACACTTTAGACAGAGGAGGTATAAATTATACTGAGAAAAGTTTATGGTTGTTATGATTGTTGGAGCAAATTTCTCAATTTTATGTAATAGCCCGGAGGTGAATTGATTTCCTACCCATCAATAAAAAATTTATAAATTGTAATATATATTTGAGTTTAAGAACTGTTATGGCTGTTAAAATTCAAATTCATAAAGAAAATAATACATTGGAAAGTAAAAAAATAATTTCATATTCGTGATATGAGATTATCTATTCGTGCATGGTGATGATATCAAAATAAATTCCAATAATTAAACCTGCTTTTCTGAATTCTTTAAACATAATTTCATTTTAAAAATCGATTTGTGTGCGTACGTAAACTTTTGACTAAATAAATGAAAGAAATGTTATTCCGTACAACTTATTTGATATATATATAGATATAAAGCTGATTACGCCTTTATTAATATGTAGAAAAGGTTGCGAGGTTATAAGCAGTTTTATTTTTTACTTGTACTTGTATTTATATATAAAGGGTCTAACAAAGTATACCTTTGGCATATATAAATGACTGTTTAGAAATATTTAAATACAAGTAGCCTACTTTCAGTGAATTATTAGATTTTTAATTTGATATCAAACATATAGGAACCGCCTCTATGGGGCTATTACAGGGATTACTGCACTATTTAAATGTATTCCGCCTAACAAGAAACTGCTTTGGCCGTAGAGTTTAAAAAAACAAAACCCACTGGATAATCACGGGCTTAACAAGTCAGTGGCGTTGTCTCAGATAAGGTTTCCTTGCGTACTGCTTCTTTAATTGGGTCGCTCCAACCCCCGTCCCCAGCCCCCACCCCCAATTCAACAGAGGATTTTTGGTGTCTACGTAAATTGTAGGGCCTATTAGCGAGATGGGGACAGAAGTTCTTACCGTCTGAACACCTGAAATGTGTGCAAATTTACCGTTTATAGAAACTACACAACCCATGCCTTCAAAGACACAATACTTTTTTTTTTTTAAATGCTTGATACCAACTCCGTTAGAGTCAATTTGCACTGTGAGAAAAAATGCAAGTAATTTAGAATTTTTAAAAAAAATTGTTACGCCCCTGAGGGGTGTAAATTGGAAATGGTCCACCCCACCTCCATATCTTTCTTCATCTACGCCACTACCATAAATAGAATTAGTGTAAACATGTGTGAACAATACAAATTTAATTATTCGATTATTTTTTTTGGTTTTTGAGTGATCTCTTTGTACTATATGAAAGGGTTGTTTTGAGGTGGGGGGCGATTTTATTTTGGGGGAGACATTATTTTACGGGGTAGGGGAGAATTTATTTTAATCGGGAGGAAAACATTTTCGCCCCCGGAGAATCCGTTTTAAAATAAAATCGCCTGGGGGAGACTCTGTATGGGGGAGGATTTATTTTGCAACACCGGCGCTAAAGAGGGTGCGGGGTCAGGACGTGGAGAATTTTTTACTTACTAACTTCCCTAGCCCACACGCTTTATTATTAATAAAATATGTTCTTTATAATAAACATAATATGTGTTTGTAGAAGTGTTGACGTTACTTGTATGAAAACAGACGTATTATATATTTCAGCTGGAATCATTTTCATTTGAATTAGGGCTGCGGAAATTACTTATTAATTTCTCGATAAATCGGTAAAATGTTTTATCGATTAAAATTATTTTAATCGATAAAAATAACGATAAAAATTTTAGTAAATATTTTCAACAATTTTTTCGATTTATTAATAAATAATTAATAATTAATAATATTCGTGTTTATGTACAAAATTCTCCTTTAAAAAAAAACAATAAAAAAAAGATTTTCAAGGTGAACATTTTAAAATAAGCAGTTTTTATACGGAGAAAGATATTTAAAAAATATACATTGTTTTTACTTAATAAACAATAACTACATTTAAACTCATTGACATTCAATTGAACTACCTATATTTTAACATAACACCGTCAGATGTTATATTTTTATTATTTAATACTTAGGCTATGTAATAGGCATTTTATGAAAATTTCAGTTTAATGACATCATAAATCTTATTTTCAGCTTTAATCAAAATTATCGATTAATTATTCGGTAATTTTTCAAAAGTTAACGATTAAAATTAATTTAATCGATAACAGCCCAAAATTTTGAATACATTGCTTTCAAATACAATGAATTAGAATGTGCTAAATCTGCCTTGCTTTTGTTTTGAGCGCTAATGTATTACCAGATACACATGTGTGAGTTGTTTGTTGGTCGTGATGGACAAGGGACATTCTCATCACACTGGCAACGTTCTGCTGCAGTTTGGTTTGTCCTTCGGTGGCCTATGAGTCGAGTCTTTGCCCTCGAGGTGTGTGCACAGGTCACAAACATATGATGGTGGGGATGTCGCCAGGAGAAATTCGGGATCAATCTTTCCTGGCCTGTCTTCGGGCCTTTAGCAGCATGTTACCTTGCTTCACAAGGGACTGCTCAGTATATTAAAACGACAGGAAGATTTTTCTAATCAACCCCCCCCCCCGCCCTGGAATAATAATGTTCTAAGTGTAGTTTTGGTTAAACCGAGAAACTGTCGTTTGAAAATGTGATGTTTAGTAGTAATAGTAGGCTTATATAGAGTTAGAGCCTCGTTATTAGTAGTAATAGTGGGCTTATATGGAGTTAGAACCTCGTTATTAGTAGTAATAGTTGGCTTATATAGAGTTAGAACCTGGTTATTTTGTACTTTCCTACAAAATTGTCTTTCAATACAGCTTTCAAATTTTGTGCTATGTTAGATTGAGACATATATGTGGATAATATCCCAGGGGTAAATGACTTAGAACTATGGCGGTTTAAGAGGAGTGCTGATTGGGTTAAGGCCAGGGCCCCGCAATGATTTAAGGCTTAAGGGCCTCAAATTTATAATATTGCATAATAAAGTTGGCTCCCGGACCCCAGTTGAATTTGCAGCCAGCGGCCCCGCGAAATCGTAATCCGCCCCTGACTTAGAACATTGTAATTCTAAGGGGTCACGCTGCCTCCCATGAGTCATGTTCGATGGCGTAAGCTGCCAATGCCGCTGTGGGCGTATCGTTGTAGCGCTTACTATCACTTCAGCGGGCGCTAGTAAATTCGCAGTAGCAGAGTCGGGACGATTACTTTGGTGTCCGGATATTGATTTGGAGAATTTTACACAGTTTTCTGGTGTGAAATTGCGTACATTAAAGAAGGGAACACATCAGCTCTGTATCCTTTAAGACTGGTTTAAATGATGATTTCGCTCTCACACATTAGCAAAACTGAATTATTCACTTAATTTATGGAAATAGCTGCAGAGATATAGTGGTAGATTTTCCAGATAGAGTAAAGTTAATATGCGCAACTGTGGTAGTTTGGTATGCTAGAAAAATTTCACCATTTTAATAAATGAGACGGGTTTGAACCTAGAGATACGAAATTTTTGTTTAAAGAAAAACACCTAGTAACGTAAGTTCACCTGGGTTGTGTAGTAAACAATAAGGTGAAAGTTGCTTTTTTCTGTTCTAAATTATGGAAAATCTCAGCCTACATCACCTTCATTGTTAATTAGTTTCGTGAACTCGCTGGTGAATTATCGCTGAATTCATTCAAACCTTTTACTATTAGAAATAATTTGTAAATGCCATGTCTGCAGTCTATCGCACCACGAAAAACTAATGATTTTTTTGAAACACAACTTCCATCTGACAGAGCTCATGAGATAAGCAAACAAGTTTCACACAATACACACAAATAAAATAAAAATAAAACATAAGAACATAAATTAAAAAAAACCCTATGGCATTCATCAAACGTGAAGACCTGTTTAGATTGGAAAGTTTAAAGAACTTTTAAACGCTGATTTTAAGAACAGCATTCCTCTATAGTATTCCTCTTAAAAAACACTTAGTGTTATGATGATGGATGTCGCTTCACTCACATCAAGGAATACTAAAGGCAAATGTAAAAGTCTAAGGAAATTTGAGCCTTGCACAATTGTTATTTACTCAGATGCATCTAATCTTGAAAGCCTTGGAAGGATATAGCGCAAATGTATCAGTGCTCGCAGCGACAGTTCCACTGCGCGCTAAAACCCGCCGTGTAATCTTCTTTCCCTATAACATACGCTTCCGTCTGCTCACCTCATTCATACTCTCTTTATTAATGGAATTTCGAATAAGCTACCCTTTAACGGTCGCCAAAAGATCGTAATATATACTACTGAAAATCCGTGTTACCTGCGATCATAGCATTTTCCATAGTTACGAACGACCTTGAAAATATGACCTTTGAAAGATGAGTCCTCCATAAAAAGGCCAAATGAAAGATCGCCCGAGAAACCCCCCCCCCCCTTTGCAATCATATCCGACGATCGTCTGACACACAAAAACCAAGTCATTAAGATCTACGTTAAGGTTAAATTATCAAAATCACCTGCTTCTGTCAAGGAGTTTATCATAATTTACGTACGTAATTAATTATATTGAAATATAAATCATCAAGTAACCAGAAACATTAAATTCCAATTTATTCAAATCTACTGAAAATGGTTTGTTCTAGTACGCTCATAATTTTTATCCCAAGGAATGACGTCAATCGTATATTAAACTGGTTCTATTCGTTGTTAGCTAATAACGTTAGAGCACAGCAAAGATAGTTTTGACATACCCCTCTCCCATGCGATGGTTCTATTCGTTGTTAGCTAATAACGTTAGAGCACAGCAAAGATAGTTTTGACATACCCCTCTCCCATGCGATGGTTCATACGCGTTATGGCCTTAATGTTTCGTGCCTCCCTTTAGGGCACTATTGTTGGGAGGACGTTACAAAGCTGAAGAATTGGTATCAGGTGTGGGTTGAACGTATTGTTTGCTACGGGTCTTATCTAGGGCTAAGAGAATGCAATTTATACAAGGGCATGTGTTCAACCACTTGAAACCCGATTCGACTTATATATATATATAAGGCTGCGAAAATTAACGATTAATTTCTCGATTGATCGGTAATTTTTTATCGATAAAAAATATAATTATACTGGATATAATATCGACCATGATGAGTGGAGATATTCTAAATAATGTGCACGATTTATTAATAAATAATTAATGATTAATAATAATTAACACTTGTTTGCTTTTTTTACGTACAAACTTCTCGATTAAAAAAAAATAATTTAAAGTGATAACTTTAAAATAAGCAGTTTTTATACGGAAAATGATATAAAAACATTATTTTTACTTAATTAAAAGTAACAAAATTTAAATTCATTGACATTATATTAAACTACTTATATTGAAATATAAAAAATATGTCAATAGCCTGTTTTTGTTACTTCTCTTGAAATTTTCAGTTTAATGACGTAATTCATCTTATTTCTAGCTTCAATCAAAATTATCAATTGATTATTCGGTAATTTTTCTAAAGTTAACGACTAAATTTAAACTAACCAATAACAGCCCTTATATAAATATATATATAT
>MUZC01001010.1:43359-65134 GCA_002072015.1 Radix auricularia
CACACACACACACACACGCACACACACACACACACACACACGCACGCACACACACACACACACACACACACACACACACAAAGAAAATATTTAAGGACTCAATGTTCTTGTGGTCCTCGCTCTCCTGGTGAATCTTGCGTGTGGCTCATAGGAGCCACGCTGCGAAAAAAAAGTAATAAAATAACATAATACAAGCCAAACGATGTAAGTTGAAAATCATTTTAAATGGAAGAAATAGATTATTCCCAATAACGTAATAGAGATCTAGGTAATTAAATTTCCTCAAATTAAGAGTAAATAAATATATAAATAAATAATAGCAAGTGCACATTTAAAGTTAATTATGTGTTTTGGATGTTTGGTTTTATACAGTCTTGCTAAACAATCATAGGAAAGCCTTACACGAGGACGCCCTCGAACTTTAAGTGAAATTCATCATAACCTACTGCTGGTTTTAAATGTCTTTTTTTTTTATATTTCCATTAAGCACGGAATCTTTAAATATGCACCATAAAGAGAAAACGAACGAATTAACAAAATAACAACACCCCGTCTTCCTAAAAACGAAATTTTTTTTACTATAAATCCTTTATAAACGAGCAGCCTTCGACATTTAAAAAAAATTGTTTTCTTTCTTATTTTATCGTATCACACATTCCATTGAATTACATACAATACGCATTGCGCGATAGACTAGTATAAACTTTTACAGCTCGAAGAAAAATCATTAAAAAAAAACATGTTCTATATAATTAGCAACGCGCGACAGACTATCTTAAATATTTACGGGTTACATAGATATACATAAAGGTAATCTAAAAATTCAACAATTTAATTACAGTGCATTCGATCGATCTTAAATTTTAAAGAATTCATTGTCAGTTGCCAAAAGTCTAGATTTCTATAGATATATTGGTGCTGCATTAAAAAAAAAAGAATTTAACTTCAAAATTGTGCTACGTGCTATCGAACATCTTTTACTTGCAGATTACAGTGCGCAAACCTTCGTGAATGCATTCTAAATACGACTGTATTAGTTGCTGGTTGCTCTTTCATAAACCTTGTTATATAAATATTCCATACATAGTTTAGTTGTCAAGCGGTAATCACTTTTTCTAATGTGGGGATGGAGTAATCTCTTTTTTCATAGATTAAAATTTACAATGTTACACGATGCGACGGTGGAGGGGGGCTTAAATATTTAGTATAGCATAGGTATAAAAATTGTGAATTTAGTTAATGTTGTTAGACGTAATTGAACATTGAAAAAACCCCATTAATCCTGTGATTATTGCGTGCATTTTTTTAAGGACAGCATTGCCTCACATTAGATCCTTGCGTGGAATAAACTATTACCTAGTCTGTGTTTGTGTGTGTGTTTGTGTGAGTGTGTGTCAGTGTGTGTGAGTGAGTGTGTGTGTGTGTGTTTGTTTTATGTTCTTGACGTTTTATAAGGTATACAAAGAAATTAAATTTTAATACCTGTCCTGCTGTCGTTTTTTTAAAAATGTCAAAACATAAATTTGGATATCACCTTAATGAGTATAAATATTTTAAAAAATAATTTGATACTTTTCTATATCAATAAAAACATAATCATTGAACAATAATTATTGGACTAAACTGATTCAGTTTGAAATAAATAGTTATATGTTCATCATTTTATCATGATAAAATGATTTTGATTACAATGAAATGCTTGTTTTCTTATTAAAATAAATATTTATTGAATTACTAAAAATGAAATAATTATATAGAAATAAGACATCATGGAAGTCATATATGCATATATGAAGTTAAATTTAAATGAATATAATATTCTTTTTCCCGAAAAATACTTTAAAATCCTTTTATTACGTGTCTTATTTATGATGCAAATCACTTTTTCTGAATGGAGCCTGCTGCGTTTCTTGTGCAGGTGGGGCTCATTCTATAAAAAATAACTGTTTACTTATCGTTGTCAGTCAGTTGACTGGCATCCCACTAAATCGTTACAATTAACACTAACATAACCAAGAGCTTTACAAATAAAAAGACACACAATGCATCTAGACACTTGACCTTTAGCAGAATATGCATGGAATAAAACATAAAAAAAGAAACAAAACACCAAATGCAACATGTCAGTGACATAAAACATGACAACTAGCATTGCTGTTCGTCCGTTGAGTCGACGAGGACCACTCTAGTCATCCGAGGGTTGCTGGGACTGGCTTTGCCTATGTATGCGCAGATGATGGGATGTGATGGATGACAAAAGTGACTTTCGCGATGACTTGGATTTAATTGAGAAAGAGTTGCGCAGTTTGTCGATCTCACTCTCTCGCCCGAGACCATCATGATCCAGTGGCACAACAGAGTTGAGACGGCTGGTGATGGAGACGGGTGCAGTGGATGGTCAAGATGTCCTGTGTGTCTTGTCATGCCCTTAGCGTTCCACCACACTTTGCTGAGACTCGCCTTCTTGACCGTTGACCATCTAGTGGTTCCTCCGCTCAGTCCATCGAGTCCAGTCTTCACGTGCACAGGTAGACATACCTAGATCACCGAGGGTTTGAGACCCGACGGCTACCCTCACTAGGTTTAGCCAGCCAGTCGAAGCTGTTGTCCGGGGTGTGGCCACTGCGCACGCTACAGTTACTAGGAGCCACTGGTGAGAGCTGAGCGTCAAGTGGGGACCAAGGGTGGGAGAACTACCCCCTAGAGAGTGCGACGTGCCCCCCTCACCAGAAGTACTACCCCTCCTTAGCACCCCATACAAAACTAGCAATATATACCAGACATAAAACATGACATATGGCAATATATACGTGACATAAACATGACATATGGCAATATATACGTGACATAAAACATGACATATGGCAATATATACGTGACATAAAACATGATATATGGCAATATATACAAACACTTACTTCATGTTCCTGCGCCTGTAGCGCCTCCAGAATTTTCTTGCAACTAGCGCTGCCAAAATAACTAAAGAAAATCCTGACACTGCTATTGCCACAATAGGCAACCATGTTGAACCTGGAGGTTTAATAGACAACTTTTGAAAATAAAGCGAGATAACGTTTTTAAGGACAAATATCTTCTGTGAGATCAAACAAACAAGGGAATCACAATGAGAGAACAGTTTAAAATATTATGTACTATAGACATTTTATATGCCCATGCTCACACGCACGTACATACACACTGACATTCATATTGATAAGGGGTATTTTTTTTTTGGACACAATCACGAGGAAATAAAACAATGGACCGCGTCAAAATTGTTTTAACGGAACCAGAGGTAATTTCAGCATAGTTGGATATTATCATTCTTGCCCGAAAGCTGTAAATTAAACAATCATATAATATAAATAGAAAAAACCCTTAAAAAACCAATTTTTTGACTAAAAATCCTTTATATACGAGACTTAACAAAAATAATGTTCATTATAATACACATCGCACGACAGTAAAAAACTCTACTATTTTAGTTGTCTAAAAAATTTAAAAAAGAGATTAATAGTAAAAAAAAAATTAACAAAAAAACAAAAAACAAACTACTGCAATCTGCCTGCTAAATTTCAGCTCGATTTGACCATTGGGAAGGGACTATAAAATCATGATAAGTATATTACTATAAATTCATGATAAGTATAATACGCATTTGGAGACAGACTAGCACAAATATTTACAGACCGGCAATATATACAAACGTGGTGGTCGAGAGGTAGCGCTCTCGACTGTCATACCAATGGTCACGAGTTCGAATCCACACAGAGGTGAGGATTTGTTCTTGGGGTCTGAGGAGTCCCCCAGCTCCGAATGGGTACCTAACTAGACAATAGTTAGGCGGCTGGGGTAATGCGTGGAACCCCTATTGCCGTGGCCTGTGACCGCTGCATCACTTGCCAACAGATCATCTCTCATGGTCTGTGGACGCAGTTATCTTCTGCATAGAAGGAGCGTCTGTTTATCCAAGATAAAGATACTAAGTACTCCAAAAAGAATTTAAACGCTATTTCTGACAGATACTATAGATCTACTACATTTTAAAATTCAAGGGATATCATTGTAAATTACATTAAAAGTAATTTCAAATCAATAATTCTCTAAGTAAACAAAACTTTTGCGATTTGTAAATTGTTGCTAAAACTACTGGTGTCGAACGATAATACATTTTTAAAAAAAATTCCTCTTACATTGATTTTAATATTATTAGCTATCGTATTGCATCGTATTGCGTTTGTATAAGCTCGATAAATGTAATATTTCGCGAGAAATTTCCAAAATATGGATATTTATTTCGTTTTTGTACAGTACTTTGTTGGTAGAAAATTTCGTGCAGTCATTAGTTTAAAAAAAAAATATTATTTGATATTGCAAGATTTATTATTTTTATAAACATATTTTTAATGGTGGGGGCGGGAGCATCTGCTTGGCTTGATTTTACAATAATGATTCAGAGGGAAAATCAGGGCATATCGGGGCAGATCACGGCAAATCGGGCAGATCATGGCATATCGGGGCAGATCACGGCATATCGGGGCAGATCACGGCATATCGGGGCAGATCACGGCAAATCGGGGCAGGTCACGGCATATCGGGGCAGATCATGGCAAATCGGGGCAGATCACGGCATATCGGGGCAGATCACGACATATCGGGGCAGATCACGGTATATCGGGGCAGATGACGGCAAATCGGTAAAGATCATGGCATATCGTTGTAGATCATGACATATCATCTTCCTCCAATTATTTGATTGACGGTAAAAAGGGGGGGGGGGTGGTGGTGTCATGTTACAGTTTGACACCATCAAGGAGTTAGGAGGTGATCAATGTTATTCCCGTCTCCGACACCAGCTTATCGGCTTTTGATGCTGTCAATTTGATGACCATATGACCATTAAATTGGACTGGTTTCCAAACAGAACGATGTCATCTCCAAATGTTGAGAGGTTCAACCTCAGCAGAGAAGCATACCTAACAAGAAGGGGGTAGTGTCGACAGGACTTTCATGGCTTTCAACAGAGCGCAAAATAAAAAAAAAAAAAAACTTCGGGGCATGCCATTACGAGCTTTTATGGTGATTTGAAAAAAGGAAGTGCTGCCATTCAACAAACAATACTTTAGGGATTTACATGCTAACATTGCTCTTGACATTGGAAACGCCGCTATTGCACGGAATTCAACTGTTGTGCTTTGTACGGATTAGATGCTGAACTATCTAAAATACTTCAAGAATTTGTCGAGCCTTCGACATTAAGAGAATAGATACGCGAAAATTGTTATAGACTACTGTACTTATGATACGAGCACAACTATTTAATTTCCATTTACATAAAGTGGTCATTTTAGAAAGGGGCGTTACGTTTTGTTTTTGTATGTAATCATCCTAGTCATGTCATGCTAGTCGGGTCATGTTAGTCATGTCATGTAAGTCATGTCATGTTTGTCATGTCATGATAGTCGTTTCATGTCAGATATGTCATGCTAGTCATGTCATGTTAGTCGTGTCATGTTAGTCATGTCATGTTAGTCGTGTCATGTTAGTTATGTCATGTTTGTCTTGTTATGTTAGTTATGTCATGTTAGTCGTGTCATGTTAGTCATGTCATGTTAGTCGTGTCATGTTAGTCATGTCATGTAACTCATGTCATGTTAGTTATGTCATGTTAGTCGTGTCATGTTAGTCTTGTCATGTTAGTCGTGTAATGTTAGTTATGTCATGACAGTCATGTCATGTGAGTCATGTCATGTTAGTCATGTCATGTTAGTCGTGTCATGTTAGTTATATCATGTTAGTCTTGTTATGTTAGTCATGTCATAATAGTCGTGTCATGTCAGTTATGTCATTTTAGTCGTGTAATGTTAGTTATGTCATGTTAGTCGTGTCAAGTTAGTCATGTCATGTTAGTCATGTCATGTTAGTTATGTCATGTTAGTCGTGTCATGTTAGTTATGTCATGCTACTCATGTCATGTTAGTCATGTCATGTTAGTCGTGTCATGTTAGTTATGTCATGTTAGTCGTATTATGTTAGTCATGTCATGTTATTCATGTCATGTTAGTTATGTCATGTTAGTCGTGTCATGTTAGTCATGTCATGTTAGTCGTGTCATGTTAGTCATGTCATGTTAGTCATGTCATGTTAGTTATGTCATGTTAGTCGTGTCATGTTAGTCAAGTCATGTTAGTCGTGTTATGTTAGTTATGTCATGACAGTTATGTCATGTAAGTCATGTCATGTTAGTCATCTCATGTTAGTCGTGTCATGTTAGTTATTTCTTGTTAGTCGTGTTATGTTAGTTATGTCATGTTAGTCTTGTTATGTTAGTCATGTCATGTTAGTCATGTCATGTTATTCATGTCATGTTAGTCATGTCATGTTAGTCATGTTATGTTAGTTATGTCATGTTAGTCGTGTCATGTTAGTTATGTCATGTTAGTCGTGTAATTTTAGTCATGTCTTGTTAGTCGTGTTATGTTAGTTATGTCATGTTAGTCTTGTTATGTTAGTCATGTCATAATAGTCGTGTCATGTCAGTTATGTCATGTTAGTCGTGTCGTGTCAGTTATGTCATGTTAGTCTTGTTATGTTAGTCATGTCATTTAAGTCGTGTAATGTTAGTTATGTCATGTTAGTCGTGTCATGTTAGTCATGTCATGTTAGTCATGTCATGTTAGTTATGTCATGTTAGTCGTGTCATGTTAGTTATGTCATGTTACTCATGTCATGTTAGTCATGTCATGTTAGTCGTGTCATGTTAGTTATGTCATGTTAGTCATGTCATGTTAGTCATGTAATGTTAGTTATGTCATGTTAGTCGTGTCTTGTTAGTCTTGTCATGTTAGTCGTGTTATGTTAGTTATGTCATGACAGTCATGTCATGTGAGTCATGTCATGTTAGTCATGTCATGTTAGTCGTGTCATGTTAGTTATGTCATGTTAGTCGTGTTATGTAAGTAATGTCATGTTAGTCTTGTTATGTTAGTTATGTCATGTTAGTCGTGTCATGTTAGTCATGTTATGTTAGTCATGTCATGTTATTCATGTCATGTTAGTCATGTCATGTTAGTCATGTCATGATAGTCATGTCATGATAGTCGTGTCATGTCAGTTATGTCATGTTAGTCATGTCATGTTAGTCATGTGTAATAGTCGTGTCATGTTAGTCATGTTATGCAAGTTATGTCATGTTAGTCGTGTCATGTTAGTTATGTCATGTTAGTTGTGTCATGTTAGTCATGTCATGTTAGTCATGTCATGTTAGTTATGTCATGTTAGTCATGTCATGTTAGTTATGTCATGTTAGTCGTGTCATGTTAGTTATGTCATGTTAGTCGTGTAATTTTAGTCATGTCATGTTAGTCATGTCATGTTTGTTATGTCATGTTAGTCATGTCACCTTAAATATGTCATATTAGTCGTGTCATGTTAGTCATGTAATGTTAGTTATGTCATGTTAGTCGTGTCATGTTAGTCTTGTCATCTTTGTCGTGTTATGTTAGTTACGTCATGACAGTCATGTCATGTGAGTCATGTCATAATAGTCATGTCATGTTAGTCGTGTCATGTTAGTAATGTCATGTTAGTCTTGTTATGTTAGTTATTTCATGTTAGTCGTGTCATGTTAGTCATGTCATGTTAGTCATGTCATGTTATTCATGTCATGTTAGTCATGTCATGATAGTCGTATCATGTCAGTTATGTCATGTTAGTCATGTCATGTTAGTCATGTGTTATAGTCGTGTCATGTTAGTCATGTTATGTTAGTTATGTCATGTTAGTCGTGTCATGTTAGTTATGTCATGTTAGTTGTGTCAGTTAGTCATGTCATGTTAGTCATGTCATGTTAGTTATGTCATGTTAGTCGTGTCATGTTAGTTATGTCATGTTAGTCGTGTAATTTTAGTCATGTCATGTTAGTCATGTCATGTTTGTTATGTCATGTTAGTCATGTCACGTTAGTTATGTCATATTAGTCGTGTCATGTTAGTCATGTCATGTTAGTCATGTCATGTTAGTCATGTCATGTTAGTCGTGTCATGTTAGTTAAGTCATGTTAGTCTTGTTATGTTAGTTATGTCATGTTAGTCGTGTCATTTTAGTCATGTCATGTTAGTCATGTCATGTTAGTCGTGTCATGTTAGTTATGTCATGTTAGTCTTGTTATGTTAGTTATGTCATGTTAGTCGTGTCATTTTAGTTAAGTCATGTTAGTCATGTCATGTTAGTCATGTTATGTTAGTCATGTCATGTTAGTCATGTCATGTTAGTCATGTCATGATAGTCGTGTCATGTTAGTCATGTCATATTAGTCATGTGTAATAGTCGTGTCATGTTAGTCATGTCATATTAGTCATGTCATGTTAGTCGTGTCATGTCAGTTATGTCATGATAGTCATGTTATGTTAGTTATGTCATGTTAGTTATGTCATATAAGTCGTGTCATGTTAGTTATGTCATGTTAGTCTTGTTATGTTAGTTATGTCATGTAAATCGTGTCATGTTAGTCATGTCATGTAAGTCATGTCATGTTAGTCATGTCATGTTAGTCATGTCATGTTAGTCATGTCATGATAGTCTTGTCCTGTCAGTTATGTCATGTTAGTCATGTCATGTTAGTCATGTTATGTTAGTTATGTCATGTTATTCGTGTCATGTTAGTTATGTCATGTTAGTCGTGTCATGTTAGTTATGTCATGTTAGTCGTGTCATGTTAGTCATGTCATGATAGTCGTGACATGTTAGTTATGTCATGTTAGTCATGTCATGTTAGTCATGTCATGTTAGTCATGTCATGATAATCGTGTCATGTTATTCATATCATGTTACTCATGTCATGTTAGTTATGTCATGTTAGTCGTGTCATGTTAGTCATGTCATGTTAGTCATGTCATGTTAGTCATGTGTAATAGTCGTATCATGC
Source organism: Radix auricularia (assembly GCA_002072015.1). Classification (NCBI taxonomy): domain Eukaryota; kingdom Metazoa; phylum Mollusca; class Gastropoda; family Lymnaeidae; genus Radix; species Radix auricularia. The sequence continues at coordinate 52,286 of MUZC01001010.1, forward strand.
TAGTCATGTCATGTTAGTCATGTCATGTTAGTCATGTCATGTTAGTCGTGTCATGTCAGTTATGTCATGATAGTCGTGTCATGTCAGTTATATCATGTTAGTCTTGTTATGTTAGTCATGTCATGATGTTCGTGTCATGTCAGTTATATCATGTTAGTTGTGTCTTATCAGTTATGTCATGTTAGTCTTGTTATGTTAGTCATGTCATGCTAGTCGTGTCATGTTAGTTATGTCATGTTATTCGTGTCATGTTAGTTATGTCATGTTCGTCTTGTTATGTTAGTCATGTCATGTTAGTCGTTTAGTGTTGTTTTTTCATGTTGGTCATATTATGTTATTCATGTCATGTTAGTCATGTCATTTTAGTCATGTCATATTAGTCATTTTATGTTAGTCATGTTATGTTAGTCATGTCAAACTATTCATGTCATATTAGTCATGTCATGTAAGTCGTATCATGTTAGTCATGTTATGTTAGTCGTGTCATGTTAGTCATGTAATACTAGTCCTGGTGACGTGGTGGTCGAGAGGTAGCGCTCTCGAATGTCATACCAATGGTCACGGGTTCGAATCCACACGAAGGTGAGGATTTGTTCTCGCGGCCTGAGGAGTCCCCGAGTCAACCAGCTCCGAATGGGTACCTAACTAGACAATAGTTAGGCGGCTGGGGTAATGCGCGGAACCCCTATAGCCGTGGCCTGTGACCGCTGCATCACTTGCCAACAGATCATCTCTCATGGTCTGTGGACGCAATTATCTTCTGCATAGAAGGAGCGTCTGTATATCTAAGATAAGATAAGTCGTGTCATGTTCGTCATGTCTTGTTAGTCGTGTCAGGTTAGTCGTATAATGTTAGTCGTTTAATGTTAGTCATGTCATGTTATTCATGTCATTTAGTTATATCATGTAAGTCATGTCATGTTAGTCATGTCATGTTAGTCATATCATGTAATTCATGTGATGTTAGTCATGTCATGTTAATCATGTAATGAACGTCTTTTTTATGTTAGTCATGCCATGTTAGTCATGTCATGTTAGTCATGTCATGTTAGTCATGTCATGTTAGTTATGTCATGTTAGTCATGTCATGTTAGTCATGTCATGGTAGTTACGTCATGTTAGTCATGTCATATTAGTCATGTAATGCTACTCATATCATGTTAGTCATGTAATGCTTCTCATATCATGTTAGTCAAGTCATATTAGTCATATCATGTTAGTCAGGTAATTTTTGTCATATCAGGTTAGTCTTGACATATTTGTCATGTCATGTTAGTCATGTCATGTTAGTCGTGTCATGTTAATCGTATAATGTTAGTCTTATAATGTTAGTCATGTCATGATAGACATGTCATTTAGTCATGTCATGCCATGTTAGTCGTGTCATATAAATCATGTCATGCTAGTCATGTCATGTTTGTCATGTCATGTTAGTCGTGTTAGTTTTGTTCTCAAAAAGGGGAAAAGATCAGGCTAAAAAAAAACACTCTTAAAAACTAAAAATAATTTCCCGCTGAGGCTTGGAGCCAGGACTTTCAACGTGCAAGCTGGACGTGTAACAACTACAGCACGACTGGTATGTATTGTGGTAAGGAACAATGCAAGTGAACACAAGAAGCATTGTTGCCCCCCGCCCCAATTTTTCCCTTCCTAAACCTATCACCCCATTACGCTGAAAATCATAGATGTGTAAGAAAATCAGCAGCCCCGAGCATGCGCTCTGTATGGGGCTTTCCAGAAAACGCCCTCAGCCCTCTGGCCCCTAAGGGACGTAAAGACTGAGAAGCCCCCCGGAGCGGTCGCTGCTACAAGCCTGGGCGTCCAGGACACTAGGTCGAAAACGCCTCCCACTAAGTGAGCCTCCCAAGGGAGGGGTGGAATTCCCTACTATGACTCGCTATCAACATAGTATCACTTTGGCGCCACCCCGGCAAAGCTTACGAGTCTCAATGGTTAGGATCGCCGTAAAGCGGGGGATCATCACTGAACCACCTAGGGTTTAACCCCCACAGGAAGGTTTCCTCAGAGCTGGCGTCCAAAAGCGGGGGGGGGCGGGGGCGCTGCAAATCTTAGTGACGTCATGTAAGAGAGGATTCTAAGACTTTGTTACAATTTTATTACATTATTATTATGATTTTTTTTTTTTGGGGGGGGTATAAATCCGCCAAAATCACGTAAAGTTACTTACAGACGCCGGCCATGTGACTACTGTGTGAAATGAAGTGCATGGAAAGGTGGCTAGGTATCATTGTATAGCGGTCATGACGCGGAAAATTATGCGATGTTTCGAACGGGTAATCCGGGTACCCGTTCGAAATTTGGACGGGTACCCGGGCAGCATTTTTGAAAAAAATTGACAGCCCTATCCCATGACGCAACGCCTTTCTGTTGAGAGTATTGCTCCATTACAATATTACGATATCTTGCGTCCATTGCTTAATAAACTACGGCTGGTTCTTTTACTTTGATGCGTTGCTTTTCAATTTCGTTCCCCATTAAAATTTGGAGTCCGAAGTGACGAATGGCAATATAATGACATACTGTCAAGTTGTCACTAGAAACGTAGCTTTCACTTTTAGTCTCAGTAGTTAATCAATCCTTAAAATAATACCATGTACCTATAAAAGCTTTAAGTCTATTAATTCAGATTATTTTAAAAAATAGTGCTAAACTGAATATATATATTTTTTCCAATATTAAATTCCAAATAATTATAACATCAAATTAACTTTTAACTATTGATTTGACAGTGCATTGATTTATTAACAGATTTAATGCGTTGTCAAGTACGTTATTATCCTTCATTTCAGTTAAAACTAAAATAATTTGCTCAGGTTGTTAATATACCTTATGAAGACTGCGCGTAAGTGCCCTCGAGCCCTTGCTCATAAACAGCACTTATATGCCCTCGAGCCCTTGCTCATAAACAGCACTTATATGCCCTCGAGCCCTTGCTCATAAACAGCACTTATATAATTTTCTTTGTAACACCATCTCGTGTCAGTTTTGGTTCTTTACGCTGATTTCAATAACTTAGGTTATTATTTTTTTTCATATACTAGATGACGAGGAGGAAAATTTGTCCAACGCTTGTAAATTTATAGTTTCCAAAAATGTCACAACATCCGCATCAATGCTGGCTGCGTGCACACCTACTAGATTAAGACTATGCGCATTTCTATGATTAGAAGCCTCGCAAAGGCCACAAACATTATAACAAATTTGTATAATATTTGAAAAGAAAAATGTTTTAAATTTAATTATTTAATCATGTTGCTATTATAAAGGATAAAAATGACATATTTATTTAAATACAAATTAAAATATTAGAGATTTAACGCCCCCCTCCCCCCTAAATTAGCACAGGCTGGCGCCTTTTTCAACTGCCCCAATGCCAAGCCATTGTTACGCCACTGCTTATCACAAAAACCTGTACGTAAAAAGTGCTTCCCGCACCGTCCTATCCCGCACTAAACTCAGGTTTGAAGGCACTCTGCCTGACATCTCAAACATTGCTGTCGTGGCGCCATACCCCTCCCTCAGACAGCCAGTCTTTATTCCATAGTCTATACAATCAGGTCATTAAAATCACCCCATTAGGCTGTCCCTGTTAACTGGTCCTGGTAAAAGCCCGCGGTTTCTGTTTTGTCGTTGTCCTTATATTAGAGTGTTGTGTTCCGCTGGTCGTAGCGTCTTCTGCTTCTTTTTCTTTTTTTTTAAAACAACAATTGGTCAGGAAATGGTTTCGTTCTCGATAAAAATAAAAATGTTCAGATAAAACTTATGTTAAACCTTTCTCTCTCCCATGTTAAACCTTTCTCACTCTCATGTTAAACCTTTCTCACGCCCATGTTAAACCTATCACTCACCCATGTTAAACCTTTCTCACTCACATGTTAAACCTTTCTCACTAACATGTTAAACCTTTCTCACTCCCATGTTAAACCTTTCTCTCTTCCATGTTAAACCTCTCTCGCTCCCACGTTAAATCTTTCTCTCTCCCATGTTAAACCTTTCTCACTCCCATTTTAAACCTTTCTAACTACCATGTTAAAACTTTCTCACTCCCATATTAAACCTTTCTAACTACCATGTTAAACCTTTCTCACTCCAATGTTAAACCGTTCTCACTACCATGTTAAACCTTTCTCACTCCCATGTTAAACCTTTCTCACTCCCATGTTAACCTCCGTTTCACATTATTACTGCTTAGTGACAATTAGCCCGTAACCCTTTGGTTTAGAAAGTTAGTCCCTGACAGTTGGGTAAAAACACTTAGTCGATGACAGTTGGGTTAAAACATTTAGTCAATGACAGTTGGGTTAAAACACTTAGTCAATGACAGTTGGGTTAAAACATTTAGTCAATGACAGTTGGGTTAAAACACTTAGTCAATGACAGTCGGGTTAAAACATTTAGTCAATGATAGTTGGGTTAAAACATTTAGTCAATGATAGTTGGGTTAAAACATTTAGTCAATGACAGTTAGGTTAAAAAACTTAGTCAATGATAGTTGGGTTAAAACATTTAGTCAATGACAGTTGGGTTAAAACATTTAGTCAATGACAGTTAGGTTAAAAACTTTAATCAATGACAGTTGGTTTAAAACACTTAGTCAATGATAGATGGGTTAAAACACTTAGTCAATAACAGTTGGGATAAAACATTTAGTCAATGACAGTTGGGTTAAAATACTTAGTCAATGACAGTTGGGTTAAAACACTTAGTTCCTGACAGTTGGGTTAAAACACTTAGTTCTTGACAGTCGGGTTAAAACACTTAGTCAATGACTGTCGGGTTAAAACACTTAGTCAATGACAGTTGGGTTAAAACACTTAGTCAATGACAGTCGGGTTAAAACACTTAGTCAATGACAGTTGGGTTAAAACACTTAGTTCCTGACAGTTAAGTTAAAACACTTAGTTCCTGACAGTTGGGTTAAAACACTTAGTCAATGACAGTTGGGTTAAAACACTTAGTTCCTGACAGTTGGGTTAAAACACTTAGTTCCTGACAGTTGGGTTAAAACACTTAGTCCCTGACAGTTGGGTTAAAACACTTAGTCAATGACAGTTGGGTTAAAACACTTAGTTCCTGACAGTTGGGTTAAAACACTTAGTCAATGACAGTAGGGTTAAAACACTTAGTCAATGACAGTCGGGTTAAAACACTTAGTCAATGACAGTTGGGTTAAGACATTTAGTTCCTGACAGTGGGGTTAAAACACTTAGTCAATGACAGTTGGGTTAAAACACTTAGTCCCTGACAGTTGGGTTAAAACATTTGGTCCATGATAGTTGGGTTTCGTTAAAAAGTCCTAAATTTTGATTTTGACTATTAGCCACTGAAAGTTTTCTATGAAATACTAACCCCTGACAGTACGGTACTAACATTATACTGAAATCAGAGAAAGTGATCCCGATTATTAGACGCATTTGAATGATTCCTCAACAACAGTGTCTTCATCAATGTTGGCCCCAACTTTTTTTTTTCTTTGACTAACGGCCTCAAGACAATGGAAAACTTTTTTTTTTTTTTTTTTGGCTTTCCATTATAATGAAAAATAGGGCACTGAAAAAACAACAACGGGATCTGGTGTTTTGAAAGGTAGATCGATTATTTGTATTTCAAAGTATGGGTGTCCATAATGTCGTTACTTGTATGTGAAAGATATGTTTAAAAAAACCTTTTGACATATCAAGAGAGTCTAATTATTATTTATTGGGGATCTTTCTGAGAGTTCCTTTTCTTGTTTTTAGAGCCTTAGACCCTATAGTTGTTTGTTCCTACTGTCAGTGTTTGTCCTGTAAGGGCTGTTTTGAGGCAGCAGTTTTTGTCCATAAATGTCCATAACATATCGTCTAGTCATATTTATGGGGACCTTTGTTTACTACGTCTTTTTCTACGACTGAAAGCAGATAAATAATACATGAGCATTTGACATAATGACGTGGTAAAACTTTGATTTGTGTAAGAAGCGTTTCATGAAGTCTGTGACTGACGTCATTTAGGCAAGCGACTAATTTAAAGTCAACGTTAGAATTTTTAATGGTTATTTCCTTACAACAGTAGTTATTCTGTCTTTCGTTGCTTCTTTTATTTTCGTTTGTTCAACATTCTTAACTGCAAACACGTTTCTTAAGTCTCCCATGAAGCTTCTGTCACGTGGGGTTATTGGCTTGTACCTGCTTGTCGTAGCCACACAATGATCCAGGCATTTCAAATAAAAGCTTTCACTTCACACATCCGAATCTTGCCCTTCTCTCTCCCCTTTCCTCTCCTTTAAAACTATTCGCTTCTATAATTAGAACTGTATAATTGTAAGGGGAAAACAACAGGAAAAAGTCACAAGAAGTAAACACACAGAAAATGTTAATTTTAAAAGAGTCGTAGGAGAAAAATCTCCTAATGAAGACACAGTAAGAAGTAACAATAAATCTAATAACAGTCATCAGATAATATAAAAGCAGGATGGGATTTAAATAATACATAGCATAACCTTGTTTTGACGGTATGTGGAGGCCTTGATCTAATTTCATGTTTTTCGCGCACTTCATAGATATAATTTTGAATATTGGCTAAGGCTTGGAAGATATGGACAATACATAGGATACAAGAATTTGATGACTAGTTTAAAAATCTGTGTGGGATTAAACCTAAAACTATTTTGGGACTGGAATCCCAAAATCCATGATATTACAAGAATTGATGACTTTTACATAAACTGGACACACAAGAAATTTATATCTTCTGATGCAAGGTGTTTTGAATTTTCAAAATATAATAATTTTGACTCCTTATTTTTCATTTAGAACACAAGATAAATAGCTATGTCTGGGACAAAATGAACTATACTGCGGGTCGTCAAGAAATCATTATAACAACGTTTAAGAGACGCAAGATGGCATGGTTCGGTCATGTACTACAACATAATATCATGACAAAATTTATCCTTCAAGGCAATGTAGAAGTGGGCCGGCGATGAGGTCGACAGCGGATAAGCTGGCTATACGACATGAAGGAATTGACAGAGATGAGATTGAATGAATTATTGGCCGCCGCTTAAGATAGGCAAATGTGGAGATGGTTGTCTGTTGATGTGTCCATGAGCCCCTCCCCCTAAATGTGGAGATAGTTATCTGTTGATGTGTCCATGCGCTCCCCCAATGTTGAGATAGTTATTTGTTGATGTGTCCATGCGCTCCCCTAATGTTGAGATAGTTATATGTTGATGTGTCCATGCGCTCCCCCCAAATGTGGCGATTTTATCTGTTGATGTGTCCATGCGCTCCCCCAAATGTAGAGATAGTTATCTGTTGATGTGTCCATGCGCTCCCCCAAATGTAGAGATAGTTATCTGTTGATGTGTCCATTCGCTTCCCACCCCAAATGTGGAAATAGTTTTCTGTTAATGCGTCCATGCGCTCCCACCCCCTCCCCCCGTAATGTAGAGATAGTTTTCTGTTGATGTGTCCATGCGCTCCTTCCTCAACGATCACGGAACTGATGATCATGATGAATTGGGACCCTGACTTCCATTTTGTTCTTTCCCTGTGAGCTGCATACCAACTTGTAAACAACAGCAGTGCGCATGTCTCGAAAACAACAATGCATCGTCAGTCCCCCCTACGTTTTCATTTCTTCGTGCTGCTGTTTTTGTCTGTTATTCCCCCCCACCCTCGCCTTCTCCCAATCTATGCACTCTCAATGAGCTATTCCGTGGCCTATGCTGTGCCTCGAGTCGTATCAGGAGTATTTTATTATCCATAAACATATATTGAATGGAACTGAATGCATAACATCAACTCCTTTTAGAGCAAGTGGTACACATATTCCTACCCTTCTTATACAGTTTATATAAAAATACAAAAAATAGTTTATGTAATTCTAACTTACATTTCATTAAACTTATGTTAACATCTGATGACGGAATATCGTGCTTCTTCAACTATAAGAGATGTAAATGTCTTTTAAAATTGCCCATACGTTTGTGTATGTAAGTCATTTTAAGACAGTTGAGACGCTGAAGACATTTTCTTTAATCAACTTGTCATTTTTTTGTTTATTTGTTTTTGTCTTTCGTAGTTTAATCTGTATACCTCCTCACTATCCCATTCTCAACATTCAGGAGTTTCTTATTCAAATGAAACAGACTCAAAATAAATTCTTATTGAACATCGCACCAAATCTTAACACGACATCCGAGTGTATCGCACGTTGATACACCCTCTCTTCCCCAATGCCTGGCAGTTTGCCGTCATTGCCCCTACCCCTATTCTTACCTTCGCCTTAACATTGATGAATGCTTTCATAACCCTGGTAAATAGCCCTTAGGAAACAATTATTTATTTAAATGTATATGTATTGTAGATTTTGTTTTTAACAGAGTTAAGTCCACTTTTAATTATTTTTGTATAAGAAAAAGTCCAAAATTTTAAAGATATTATGTATAATTAACATAACGGCAACATGCTTTACAACACACAATGAGTGGTCGAGATATTAAAAGACAATATTTGAAATGTTAAGATGTTTTGTCAAATGTTCATTTCATTAATAACAACGAAATTCTCTTGCGACTTTTGGCTTGTAGTTGTTTACAATTATTTCGGGTTATAAAAGACGTTGTGAAAGTTCATAAAAACGTTCAGTCAAATAAAACCTCTGTGAAAAGCTATGTCAATGAAAACAAGTTTTGTCAGTCAACACAAATGTCCCCTTCTGGTCAATAAACATGCGCATTCACACAATCGTTGGTTAGAAGCTGTTGATTATAATTTTAAAAAAAAGATAATTTGTATAGCGCTGTACCCTAGTAAAAAAAACTGGGCCCACAGTGCTCTACATAAAAATAATAACGTACATATAACTATCAATGCATGCAATAAACATTCATATTCTAACCACATAAATGACAGTACGGTACACATAAGCTACGTTTATTGTTAAAGTAATTTCGTTTACTTAATGTTGAAAGTAAAATGTGAATAGGTCTGTTCTTGGTGCAGTCTTGAAGACCTTAGTAGTTGTAATACAACGAACTTGTAATGGTAAGGAATTCCATTGTTTGAAATGAAGATAGATAATAAAACTGGAAGGTGACGGTATAAAAACAAAATGCCGTCGCACTCAGACCAATAAACAGTGTCTCAGGCGAAAAGAAACGGTAATCTTTAACAAGCAAGCAACCAAAAAGATGTTTCAACATTCATAGAATTGAAATCATTTTGATGAACCACCAGCATTTGTTTTCCTCTCATAAATGCACTGACTAGTCAAAACGTTAAGCACCAAATTTAACTAAAGAAGTAAGAACGTTGTCTTAAGAACGTGCTAAAACGTGTTGGGAAAATCGCCCCGAAATATTTTTTATTTAACAAGAACGTTCGGATGAAAAATGTATTTTTAGATTTATATTAACGAACAAAATATAACTTTGTTGTTGAATTACTTAATAATTAAAAGAGTACAACGTGTCCTGGTGACACAGCTCCACCTTTTTAATTATGGTTAGGTTTATCTTACAATATTTCAGAATAGTTATTATTGGTGTTTGGTGTTTTTTTCACATTTTATCTTTTTTGTGAGAAAATTAAATTAATAAAGATATAAACATAATGAAGCTTGAAATATTAAATATTAGCTCATAAAGTCAATCAAATAAAATAGGCCTTAACAACCGTTGATAGTTCAAATAAGATTTAATAATTCGAATTATCACACCAATCTCAAGTCTGATCCAGAACAGGTAATATAAAGTCTCCCCCGGAGAGTTTATTTTAAAACAAAGTCGTCCATGGAGACTTAATAAAAAAATATTATGTTAAAGATGTATAGATTTGTCTGTCTTTAAAGTCATAAATAGTTCAGACACTTTAGACAGGGGAGATATAAATTTTACGGAGAAAAGTTTATGGTTGTCATGATTTTTAGAGGAAAAAGTCTCAATTTTATGTAATAACCCGGAGGGGAATATATTTTGTACATACCAATAAATGTGTATACATTTTAATATATTTTTGAGTTTAAGAACTGTCAAAAATTCTAATTTATAAAGAAAATAATACACTTGGAACAGGGACAGATTAAGACTGCATGGGGCCCTGGCTACTTTAAAACGGGGCCTTTTAGCCAGCATCCATTAAAATAAAATGATTGTTAGTAGTTAATATAAGACTGTAAATAAATAGTTCATTGGTTCCATTATCATGCTTTGTCTGTACTATGGGAACGGCTTTCCCAACCAAAAATATTAATCGTGGAAAAAAAATTAACACGAAGAAATAACTGTTTGAAGTATTTGCCGGTATGTTAAAATTAAGTGTAAAAATAAAAAATTCAAAAATAAAATTCCACGACTGGAACTCGATTCCGCCATCACTTGCACCACAAACCTAAACACTTCACACGGTTAGCAGAGCTTTTCAAATATGGTAAATTAAAAATATATATAAACAATATTCTATAATATGTTCTTTTATTCAGCCATTCAAATCAAGTTTTTCGATTACTAAGACTATCAGGTCTGAATAGCGGTCAGATTAATATATAAGATTTTTAATTTATTTCATTTATTATATTTTCAAAAGTTGGTTCAAACATTTTTACACTTTTATTATAAAATATAAAAAAGTTTGGGGGCCCCAAATCTACCGGGGACACCTGCCTATAGCCCGTTCTGCCCCCCCCCGGCCCTAACTCCGTAATAGACATGGAAAGTAAAAAAAATAATTTCATATTGGTGATGTGAGATCATGTATTCGTGCATTTTGATGTTATAAAAAAAAGTTCAATAATTGCGCTGCTTTTCTGAATGTTTTAAAAATAATTTAATTTTAAAATGACTGAAAAAATGCAAGTAGCCAACTATCAGTTAATTATTAGGTTTTGAATTTGATATTAACATATTGGACATGCCTCTGTATTAATGGTGTTTGTGTGTGTGGACATTTTCCTTTATAAGTGGTATCACTGATGGTGTGTGTGAGTGGCGAGTTTCCTCACAAGTGGTAACAGTAATTTATTGTATGTGTGTGGAAAGGTTCCTTACAAGTGGAAGCAGTAAAGAGTATTTGTGTGGCAAGGTTCCTTTCAAGTGGTATCGGTAATGGTGCTTGTGTGTGTGGCAAGTTTCATCACAAGTGGTAAAAGTAATGGTGTGTGTGTGGCTAGGTTTTTACAAATAGGTTACAGTAATGGTGTGTGTGTGTGTGTTTTGCAAGGTTCCTCACAAGTGGTAACAGTAATGGTGTGTGTGAGTGGGAAGTTTCCTTACAAGTGTAAAAAGTAATGATGAGTGTGTGTGTGGCAAGGTTCCTCACACTTGGTAACAGTAATGGTGTGTTTGTGTGTGGCAATATTTCTCAAAGTAATAACAGTAATGGTGTCTGTGTGTGACAGGGTTCCTTAAAAGTGGTAATAGTAATAATGTGTGTGTGTGGCTAGGTTCCTTACAATTGGTAACAGTAATGGTGTATGTGTGTGAGGCAAGGTTCCTTACAAGTGGTAACAGTAATGGTGTGTATGAGTCGCAAGTTTCCTTACAAGTGGTAACATTACTAGTGTGTGTGCTGCTAGGTTCCTTAAAAGCGGTAACAGTAATGTTGTGTGTGTTTGACAAGGTTCTTTACAAGTGGTAACAGTAATGGTGTGTGTGTGGAAAGATTTCTCACAAGTGATAACAGTAATGGTGTTTGTGAGTGTGGCAAAGTTCCACACACGTGGTAAAAGTAATGGTGTGTGTGTGTGGCAATCGTCGTCACAAGTGGTAACAGTAAGGATGTTTGTGTTTGTGTGGCAAGGTTCCTTACAAGTGGTAACAATAATGGTATGTGTGTGTGGTGTGGAAAGGTTCATTAAAAGTGGTAACAGTAATTGTGTGTGTGTCAAGGTTACTTACAAGTGGTAACAGTAATGGTGTGTGTTGCAAGGTTCCTCACAAGTTGTAGCAGTAATGGTGTGTGTGTGTATGGCAAAGTTCCTCAGAAAAAGTAACAGCAATGGTGTGTGTGTGGCTAGGTTCATTACAAGTGGAAACAGTAATGGTGTTTTTGTGTGTGATTAGTTTTTTTACAAGTCATAACAGTAATGGTGTTCGTGTGTGTGGCAAGATTCCTCACAAGTGTTAATAGTAATGGTGTTTTTGGGTGAGATAAGGTTCCTCACGTGTGGTACCGGTAATGGTGTGTGTATGTGGCTAGTATTCTTACAAGTGGTAACAGTAATGGTCTGTGTGTAAGTGGCAAGGTTCCTTACAAGTGGTAACAGTAATTGTTGGTGTGTTGCAAGGTTCCTTACAAGTGATAACGGTAATGGTTTGTGTGTTGCAAGGTTCCTTACAAGTGGTAACAGAAATGTTGTATGTTAGTGGCAAATTTCCTTACAAGTGGTAACAGTAATGGTGTGTGTGTGTGTCTTGCAAGGTTCCTCACAAGTGGTAACAGTAATGGTGTCTGTGTGTGTGTGGATAGGTTCCTCACAAGTAGGAACATTGATGGTCTGTGTGTAAGTTGCAAGGTTCCTTACAAGTGGTAACAGTAATTGTAGGTGTGTTGCATGGTTCCTTACAAGTGGTAACGGTAATGGTTTTTGTGTTGCAAGGATCCTTACAAGTGATAAAAGAAATGGTGTATGTTAGTGGCAAGTTTCCTTACAAGTGGTAATAATAATGGTGTGTGTGTGTGGCAAGTTTCATCAAAAGTGGTAACAATAATGGTGTGTGTGTGTGGCAAGGTTCCTTACAAGTGATAACAGTCATGGTTTTTGTATGTGTGGAAAGGTTCCTTACGAGTGGAAAAAGTAATGGTGTGTGTGTGTGTGTGTGGCAAGGTTCCTTACAAGTGGTAACAG
>MUZC01001010.1:67184-78702 GCA_002072015.1 Radix auricularia
ACAAGTGGTAACAGTAATGGTGTGTGTGTAAGTGGCAAGGTTCCTTACAAGTGGTAACAGTAATGGTGTGTGTGTAAGTGGCAAGGTTCCTTACAATTGGTAACAGTAATAGTGTGTGTGTAAGTGGCAAGGTTCCTTACAAGTGGTAACAGTAATGGTGTGTGTGTAAGTGGCAAGGTTCCTTACAAGTGGTAACAGTAATGGTGTTTGTGTAAGTGGCAAGGTACCTTACAAGTGGTAACAGTAATGGTGTGTGTGTAAGTGGCAAGGTTCCTTACAAGTGGTAACAGTAATGGTGTGTGTGTGAGTGGCAAGGTTCCTAACAAGTGGTAACAGTAATGGTGTGTGTGTGAGTGGCAAGGTTCCTTACAAGTGGTAACAGTAATGGTGTGTGTGTAAGTGGCAAGGTTCCTTACAAGTGGTAACAGTAATGGTGTGTGTGTAAGTGGCAAGGTTCCTTACAAGTGGTAACAGTAATGATGTTTGTGTGTGGCAGGGTTCCTCACACGTGGTTACAGTAATGGTGTGTGTCTGTGTGGCAAGGTCTTTCACAAGTGGTAACGGTAAATGTGTCTGTGTATGGCAAGGTTATTTACAAGTGGTAACAGTAATGGTGTGTGTGAGTGGCAAGTTTCCTTACAAGTGGTAAAAGTAATGGTGTGTATGAGTGTGGATAGGTTCCTCATAAGTGGTAACAGTAATGGTCTCTGTGTGTGGCAAGGTTCCTCACATGTGGTAACAGTAATGGTGTCTGTGTATGGCAAGGTTCCTTACAAGTGGCAACAGTAATGGTGTGTATGAGTGTGGATAGGTTCCTCATAAGTGGTAACAGTAATGGTCTCTGAGTGTGGCAAGGTTCCTCACAAGTGGCAACAGTAATGGTGTCTGTGTGTGGCATGTTTCCTTACAAGTGGTAACAGTAATGGTGTGTGTGGCAATGTTCCTTACAAGTGGTAACAGTTATGTTGTGTGTGTTTTTTGCAAGGTTCCTCACAAGTGGCAACAGTAATGGTGTATGTGTGTGGCAAGGTTCCTTACAAGTTGTGACAGTAAAGGGTGTGTGTGTGGCAAGGTTCCTTTCAAGTGGTAACAATAATGGTGTGTGTGTGGATGGCTTGGCTCCTCACACATGGTAACAGTAATGGTGTGTGTGTGTTGCAATGTTCCTCACAAGTGTTAACAGTAAATGTGTGTGTGAGTGTCAGTGTTCCATACATGTGGTAACAGTAATGGTGTGTGTGTGGAAAGATTTCTTGTAAGAGATAGCAGTAATGGGGTTTGTGAGTTGCAAGTTTACCTATGAGTTGTAAAAATGATAGTGTTTGTGTGTGTGGTAAGGTTTTAATACACATGATAACAGTAATGGTGTTTGTGTGTGTGGCAAGGTTTCTAACAAGTGATAACAGTAATGGTGTTTGTGCGTGGCAAGTTTTTTTACAAGTGGTAAAAGTAATGGTGTGTGTGTGGTTAGTTTTCTCACAAGTGATAACAGTAATATTGTGTGTGTGTGTGTGTGGCAAGGTTCCTTAAGAGTGTTAACAGTCATGGTATTTGCATGTGTGGCAAGGATCCTTACAAGTGGAAAAAGTATTGGTGTTTTTATGTGTGGCAGGTTCCTCACGAGTTGTAACAGTAATGGTGTGCTTGTGTAAATAGAATCCTTGGAAATGGTAACAGTAATGGTGTGGGTGTGTTTGTGTGGCAAGGTTCCTCACAATTGGTAAAAGTAATGGTGTGTGTGTGTGTGGCAAGGTTTCTCACAATTGGTAACAGTAATGATGTGTGTGTGTGTGGCAAGGTTTCTCACAAGTGGTAACAGTAATGGTGTTTGTGTGTGTGGCAAGATTCCTTAAAAGTGATAACAGTAATGGTGTGTGTTTGTGTTTGGCAAGGTTCCTTACAAGTGGTTACAGAAATGGTGTGTGTGTGTGTATGGCAAGGTTCTTTACAAATGGTAAAAGTAATGGTGTTTGTTTGTGTGTTTCAATGTTCGTTACAAATGGTAACAGTAATGATGTGTATGTTGCAAGGTTCCTTACAAGGTGTTACAGTAATGGTGTGTGTGTGGCAAGATATTTCAGAAGAGGTAACAGTAATAGTGTCTGTGTGTTGCACGGTTCCTTACAAGTGGTAACAGTAATGGTGTGTTTGAGTGGCAAATTTTTTAACAATTATTAACAGTAATGGTGTGTGTGAGGCTAAGTTCCGCACAAGTGGTAACAGTATTTGTCTATGTGTGTGGCAATGTTCCTCACAAGTGATAACAGTAATGGTTTCTGTGTGTGGCACATTTCCTTACAAGTGGTAACAGTATTGGTGTGTGTGTGTGGCAGATTCCTCACAAGTGGTAACAGTAATGGTGTGTGTGTGTGTGTGTCAAGGTTCCTTACAAGTGGTAATAGTAATGGTGTGTGTGAGTTGCAATGTTTGATAAATTTGGCAACAGTAATGGTGTGTGTGTGGCAAGGTTCCTTGCAAGTGATAGCAGTAATGGTGTGTGTGAGTGGCAAGTTTTCTTACATGTGGCAACAGTAATGGTGTGTGTGTGTGGCAGATTCCTCACAAGAAGTAACAGTAATGGTGTGTGTGTGTGTGTGTGTGGAAAGGTTAATCACAAGTGGTAACAGTAAAGTGTGTATTTGGCAAGGTTCATTACAAGTGGTAACAGTAATTGTGTGTGTGTTGCAAGGTTCCTTACAAGTTGTAACAGTAATGATGTGTGTGTGTGTGTGTTTTGCAAGGTTCCTTACATTTGGTAACAGTAAAGTTGTATGTGTGTGTGGTAAGGTTCCTTACAAGTGATAACAGTAAAGTGAGTGTGTTTTGCAAGGTTCCTTACAAGTGGCAACAGTAATGGTGTTTTTGAGGCAGATTCCTTACAAGTGGTAACAGTAATGGTGTGTGTGTGTGAGTGGCAATGTTCCATATGTTAGGTAACAGTAATGGTGTGTGTGTGGTAAGGGTCCTTAAAAGTAATAGCAGTAATAGGATGTGTGAGTTGCAAGTTTTCTTACAAGTAGCAACAGTAATGGTGTGTGTGTGTGTGTGGCAAGTTTCCTTAAAAGTTGTAAAAGTAATGGTGTGTGCGTGTGGCAAGTTTTCTCACAAGTGATAACAGTAATGGTGTCTGTGTGTGTGGCAATATTCCTTGCAAGTGATAACAGTAATACTGTTTGTGTGTTTGGCTAGGTTCCTTACAAGTTGTTACAGTAATGGTGTCTGTATGTGGCAAGATTCCCCACACGTGGTAACTGTAATGGTGTTTGTGTGTGTGGCAAGGTTCCTTACAAGTGGTAACAGTAATAGTGTGCATGTTTGTTGCAAGGTTTCTTACAAGTGATAACAGTAATGGTGTTTGTGTGTGTGGCAAGGTTCCTTACAAGTGGTAACAGTAATGGTGTGTGTGTGTGGCAAGGTTCCTTACAAGTGGTACTAGTAATGGTGTGTGTGTGTGGCAAGGCTCCTTACAAGTGTTAACAGTAATGGTTTTTTGTGTATGGAAAGTTTCCTTACAATTTGAAACAGTAATGGCGTGTGTGTGGCATGGTAAAATACAAATGGTAACAGTAATGGTGTGTGTGGCAAGTTTTCTCACAAGTGATAACAGTAATGCTGTGGTAACTGTAATTGTCTGTGTTCGTGTGGCAAGGTTCGTCACAAGTGGTAACAGTAATGGTGTGTGTGTGTGGCAAGTTTTCTTTCAAGTGGTAACAGCAATGATGTGTTTGTGTGTGTATGGCATGGATCCTTACATGTTGTAACAGTATTGGTGTATGTATGCGTTGCAAGGTTCCTTACAAGTGGTAAAAGTAATGGTGTGTGTGTGTTGCAAGGTTCTTTTCAAGTGGTAACAGTAATGGTATGTGTGTGTGTGGCAAGATCCCTTACAAGTGGTAACAGTAATGGTGTGTGTGTGGCAAGTTTTCTTACAAGTGATAACAGTAATG
This sequence comes from Radix auricularia, assembly GCA_002072015.1. Taxonomy (NCBI): domain Eukaryota; kingdom Metazoa; phylum Mollusca; class Gastropoda; family Lymnaeidae; genus Radix; species Radix auricularia. Next base: position 71,132 of record MUZC01001010.1, read on the forward strand.
GTGTGTGTGTGTGGCAATATTCCTTGCGATTGGTAAAAGTAATGGTGTTTGTGTGTGTGGCAAGGTTCCATACAAGTGGTAACAGTAATGGTTTGTGTGTGTGGCTAGGTTCCTTTCAAAGTTGTAACAGTAATGGTGTCTGTGTGTGGCAAGGTTCCTCACAAATGTTAACAGTAATGGTGTTTGTGTGTGTGGCAAGGTTTCTTACAAGTGGTAACAGTAATAGTGTGCGTGTGTGTGGATAGGTTTCTTACATGTGATAATAGTACTGGTGTTTGTGTTTGTGACAAGGTTTCTTACAAATGGTGACAGTAATGGTGTGTGAGTGGCAAGGTTCCTTACAAGATATAACAGTAATGATGTCTGTGTGTGACAAGGTTCCTTACAATTGGTAATAGTAATGATGTGTTTGTGTGTGTGTGGAATGGTTCCTTACATGTTGTAACAGTATTGGTTTGTGTTTGGCAAGGTTCCTTACAAGTGGTATCTCTAATGGTGTGTATGTAGCAAGGTTTCTCACAAGTGATAAAATTAATTATGTGTGAGTGTGTGTATGTGGCAAGATTCCTTAAAAGTGGTAACAGTAATGATGTGCTTTTGTGTGCGTGGAAAGGTTCCTTACATGTTGTAACAGTAATGGTTTGTGAGTGGCAAGGTTCCTTACAAGTGGACACAGTAATTGTGTGTTATAGTGTGTGTGGCAAGGTTACTTATATGTTGTAACAGTATTATTGTGTGTCTGTGGCAAGGTTCCTTAAAAGTGGTAACAGTAATGGTTTGTGTGTGTGAAAGTTCCTTACAAGTTGTAACAGTTATGGTGTGTTGTGGCAAGGTTTCTCACAAGTGTTAACATTAATGATGTGTGTGTGTGTTTGTGGAGAGATTCCTTACAAGTGGTAACAGTAATTGTGTATGTGTGTGGCAAGTTTCCTTTCAAGTGTTAACAGTTATGATGTGTTTATGTGTGTGTGGCAAGGTTCCTTACCAATTGTAACAGTATCGGTGTGTGTTTGTGGCAAGGTTCCTTATAAGTGTAAAAGTAAAGGTGTGTGTGTGTGTAACAAGATTCTCTACAAGTGGTAACAGTAATGGTATGTGTGTGTGTGGCAAGGTTCTTCACAATTAGTAATAGTAATGGTGTATGTGTGTTCCAAAGTTCCTGACAAGTGGTAACAGTAATGGTATGTATGTGTGTGGCTAGGTTCCTTACAAGTAGTAATTGTAATGGTGTGTGTGTAAAAAGGAAGGTTCCTTACAAGTGCTAACAGTAATGGTGTGTGTGTTGCAAGATTTCTCAAAATTGGTAACAGTAAGGGTGTCTGTGTGTGACAAGGTTCCATACAAGTGGTAACAGTAATGGTATGTGTGTGTGTGGCAAGGTTCCTCACAATTAGTAATAGTAATGGTGTATGTGTGTTCCAAAGTTCCTGACAAGTGGTAACAGTAATGGTATGTGTGTGTGTGGCTAGGTTCCTTACAAGTAGTAATTGTAATGGTGTGTGTGTAAGTAGGAAGGTTCCTTACAAGTGCTAACAGTAATGGTGTGTGTTTATTGCAAGGTTTCTTATAAGTTCTAACAGTAATGGTGTGTTTGAATGGCAAGTTTCCTTACATAAGTGGTAACAGTAATGGTGTGTGTGTTGCAAGATTTCTCAAAATTCTCAGTGCCTTTTATTTAAACTCTTAGTGTCTTTTATTTATGTTCTCAGTGTCTTTTATTGATATTCTTAGTGTCTTTTATTTAGGTTCTCTGTGTCTTTTATTTAGGTTCTCTGTGTCTTTTATTTAGGTTCTCTGTGTCTTTTATTTAGGTTCTCTGTGTCTTTTATTTAGGTTATCAGTGACTTTTATTTAGGTTATCAGTGTCTTTTATTTAGGTTATCAGTGACTTTTATTTAGGTTCTCTGTGTCTTTTATTTAGGATCTCAGTTTCTTTTGTTTAGGTTATCAGTGACTTTTATTTTCGTTCTCAGTGTCTTTTATTTAGGATCTCAGTGTCTTTTATTTAGGTTCTCAGTGAATTTTGTTTAGTTTCTCAGTGACTTTTATTTAGGTTATCAGTGACTTTTATTTAGGTTCTCAGTGTCTTTTATTTAGGTTCTCACTGTCTTTTATTTAGGATCTCAGTGTCTTTTATTTAGGCTATCAGTGTCTTTTATTTAGGATTTCAGTGTCTTTTGTTTAGGATCCCAGTGTCTTTTGTTTAGGTTCTCAGTGACTTTTATTTATGTTCTCAGTGTCTTCTATTTAGGTTCTCAGTGACTTTTATTTAGGTTATCAGTGACTTTTATTTAGGATCTCAGTGTCTTTTTTTTAGGTTATCAGTGACTTTTATTTAGGTTCTCAGTGACTTTTATTTAGGTTCTCAGTGACTTTTATTTAGGTTCACAGTGACTTTTATTTAGGTTCTCAGTGTCTTTTATTTAGGTTTTTAGTGACTTTTATTTAGGTTATCAGTGACTTTTATTTAGGTTATCAGTGACTTTTATTTAGGTTATCAGTGTCTTTTAGTTAGGATCTAAGTGTCTTTTATTTAGATTCTCAGTTACTTTTATTTAGGTTCTCAGTGACTTTTATTTAGGTTCTCAGTGACTTTTATTTAGGTTATCAGTGACTTTTATTTAGGTTCTCAGTGTCTTTTATTTAGGTTCTCAGTGTCTTTTAATCAGGTTCTCAGTGACTTTTATTTAGGTTCTCAGTGTCTTTTATTTAGGTTCTCAGTGACTTTTATTTAGGTTCTCAGTGACTTTTATTTAGGTTCTCAGTGTTTTTATTTAGGTTCTCAGTGTCTTTTATTTAGGTTATCAGTGTCTTTTATTTAGGTTATCAGTGACTTTTATTTAGGTTATCAGTGACTTTTATTTAGGTTGTCTGTGACTTTAATTTAGGATCTTAGTATCTTTTATTTAGGATCTCAGTGTACTTTATTTAGGTTCTCAGTGCCTTTTATTTAAACTCTTAGTGTCTTTTATTTATGTTCTCAGTGTCTTTTATTGATATTCTTAGTGTCTTTTATTTAGGTTCTCTGTGTCTTTTATTTAGGTTCTTAGTGTCTTTTATTTAGGTTATCAGTGACTTTTATTTAGGTTATCAGTGACTTTTATTTAGATTCTCAGTGTCTTTTATTTAGGTTATCAGTGACTTTTATTTAGGTTATCAGTGTCTTTTATTTAGGTTATCAGTGTCTTTTATTTAGGTTATTAGTGACTTTTATTTAGGTTATCAGTGTCTTTTATTTAGGTTCTCAGTGACTTTTATTTAGGTTATCAGTGTCTTTTATTTAGGATCTCAGTGTCTTTTGTTTAGGTTATCAGTGACTTTTATTTAGGTTCTCAGTGTCTTTTATTTAGGATCTCAGTGTCTTTTATTTAGGTTCTCAGTGACTTTTATTTAGGTTCTCAGTGTCTTATCTTATCTTATCTTATCTTATATGTTACAGACGCTCCTTCTGTACAGAAGATTATTGCGTCCTACGTATTTCTATGGTTTGTGCTTAGTCTCAGTGTCTTTTATTTAGGTTATCAGTATCTTTTATTTAGGTTCTCCGTGTCTTTTATTTAGGTATTCAGTGTCTTTTATTTAGGTTCTCAGTGTCCTTTATTAAAGTTCTCAGTGTCTTTTATTTAGGTTTTTGGTGTCTTTTATTTTGGTTCTCTGTGTCTTTTATTTAGGTTCTGAGTGACTTTTATTTAGGTTCACAGTGTCTTTTATTTAGGTTCTCAGTGTCCTTTATTTAAGTTCTCAGTGTCTTTTATTTAGGTTTTCGGTGACTTTTATTTAGGTTCTCTGTGTCTTTTATTTAGTTTCTCAGTGACTTTTATTTAGGTTCTCAGTGTCTTTTATATAGATTCTCAGTGTCTTTTATTTAGGTCTCAGTGTCTTTTCTTTAGTTTATCAGTATCTTTTATTTAGGTTCTCAGTGTCTTTTATTTAGGTTCTCAGTGTCTTATCTTATCTTATCTTATATGTTACAGACGCTCCTTCTGTACAGAAGATTATTGCGTCCTACGTATTTCTATAGTTTGTGTTTAGTCTCAGTGTCATTTATTTAGGTTATCAGTATCTTTTATTTAGGTATTCAGTGTCTTTTATTTAGGATCTCAGTGTCCTTTATTAAAGTTCTCAGTGTCTTTTATTTAGGTTTTTGGTGTCTTTTATTTAGGTTCTCTGTGTCTTTTATTTAGATTCTCAGTGTCTTTTATTTAGGTCTCAGTGTCTTTTGTTTAGTTTATCAGTATCTTTTATTTAGATTCTCAGTGTCTTTTATTTAGGTTCTCAGTGTCTTTTATTTAGGTTATCAGTGTCCTTTGTTTAGGTTCTCAGTGTTTTTTATTTAGATTCTCAGTGTCTTTTATTTAGCCTCCCTATGAATTTTATTTAGGTTCTCAGTGTATTTTATTTAGGTTCTCAGTGTCTTTAATTTAGGTTTTCAGTGTCTTTTATATAGGTTATAAGTGTCTTTTATTTAGGCCCCCTGTGTCTTTTATTGATGTTATGAGTAACTTTTTTGGTGTAATTTCTCAGGGACTTTCATTTGATATCAGATCTATCGATACACGTAAATATGTGTAAAAAATACAAGTCTTTAAAAGCCAGATGTATTAAAAAGTCGTGTAAATTCTTTTGGTAATATTTCAATTTGGATCTTGATGGATATATTAAATATATTAACTGAACCGTATTGGAACAGACGGTAGAAGTTTATTACCCCATTGGAAATTTTATTGTTTTTTTAATGCAAGTTAATCCTTTTACTCAGTAGGCACTTTTAAATTATCTTTTATATAACTAATGTTTAAAAAATGGCATACGGGACTCAAGCCCTAACACGTGTTTTTACTTCTAAAACGTCTGTAAAAAAACCCCACTAAAATAAGTGTCGGGGGCCCAATTAGTGTAAAATGTATAGTTCAAAACAATAGTTTATTTCAACTTGGATCATGATGAATACATTTGTTAGTTAGATTTTTTTAAAAACAAAAATCGAGTGTAATCGAATGGTTAAAATGTCTTAAACTTTAACGAAAAAGATATTAGGGGCCGAGGGCTACAAAAGATTTGAAAAATATAATTTTAATGACCTAACGAATTTTATTAAAGGCCATCAAGTTTTTATCTTACAAGTTTTGTAAAAATACATTCACACACTATCCAAACTTTTTTAATTTGTAATTTAGCTAATATGGTGTAAAAAAGCTGCAGTGAAGTGATACATTTGCCTGCTACCATCCCAAAATTTCATGCGTCTGCCTGCACAGGAAGCTACAGAATTTGTGATGATTAACATTTATTTAAGAAAATAATACAATTGGGCCCCCGCCTCCCAGTGAGTGTCAATTTTTAAAAACAAATTCTTGTTACCAGTGCTGGAGTGTACTCAACAGTTTCCATAAAGTTTCATGCTTCTAACTACATGGGAAATTGGAAGATTAGTGATGAGTCAGTTTTCATATCCGAAAAAATACATTTTGGCCCTCGGCTCCCAGTGAGTGATACTTTAAATATTCTTTGCCTGATAATCTTGCGAGAGTGTACTAAACAACTTACCAAATTTTCATGTTTCTACCTACACGGGAAAATGTAAAAATAGCAATTTTTAGTAAAAGCAAAAAAATGTTTTTAGGCCCCCCGGCCCGCATAAAAGTAAATTCTATTATAAAAACATTCCAAAATTCGTTGCAGAGGCTATTCAACAACTTACCAAAGTTTCATGCTTCTACCTACACAGAAAGTTGGAGGATTAGGGAACTTATAATATATGAAAAAAAAACTACATTTGGCCCCAAAGAGTGTAAATTTTAAAATTATTTTCCACCAATTATTGTCACAATAGGCTACTCAACATTTTGCAAAGTTTCATGCTTCTACCTACACGAGAAGTCAGAGAATTATTGATGAGTCAGTTTTGATATAAGAATACATTTGGGCCCCCCAGCTCCAGTAAGTCAGAATTTAAATATTGTTTTCACTTGTTACCATTGTGGAAGTTTACTGAACAACAACCCAAATTTTCATGTTTTTACCTACACGGGAAATAGGAGAATTAGTGAATTTCAGTTTGTATAAATCTCATATAATGAAAAATCTTTAATTGGGCCCACGGCCAACAGAAAGTGATAATTTAAATATTATATTCATTTCTTTCAATCGTGGAAGTGTAGTCAACAACTTCCTGAAGTTTCATACTTCTGCCTACGCGGGAAAAAGGATAATTAGTGATTTTCATATTTTATTTAGTCTTTGCAAAGGAAAAAAAAAACACTTTTGTGTAGTTCTGAAAGAACTAATTGACCTCAATTCAACTTATTGTTGGTCTCGATAAACCCCCACGCTGTCCACCAACATTTCTTGCAATCTGATTGGTCGGTGGGGTCAGACAGCTTGCTAATTTCTACTTGCTTGGTGTCCGGCATGGTTGGACCATGATGAGAATTATATTTGTAGATACCTTTAAGGGATTAAAAGTGTATTATTGAAGCTAACCATCTTTCAAACGATTAATCAAGAAATTAATAGTTAATTTCCGCAGCCATACAAATAAATTAGCAGTAAAAGAAGTCGTTTTTTTCCTTTATTCCTTAACATATAAGGAAAATACTACATGTTTAATATTAATTATTTAAAGTAGCCCAACTCAACCCATCTAAGAATGGGAGGAAAATGAAGTCGTTAAAGCTTCAGAGTGCTGGCATATAGAAAACGTACTTTATTATTTTCTTAACAAAATTGAAATAATAAGGTTAAAAAAAACTAAATTAAAATCTTAATAATGTTTTTTCTCTTTCCTTATGTACTTGTACAACACAAACCATGGACACAACAACATCTGACCTATTCACCTAAAAAGATGGTACGACTTCTGCGCGGCGTTCACGGAAGAAGCTACGCCTGACCACATGTCAACTCAAGGTTTGTTTCGTATTTTAACGTTGCCTTCTAGTTTCAAATATTTTTGTAATTTTCTTCTAAATCTGAAATATTCTTTATTTATTTTGTTTGTTTTTCAATGTTAAATATTAGGATCAAGTGTTGTTGTTTTTTAAAAAATATTATAGTAAAATTTATTTAAAAAGAAATAACTTTCCCTTTGTGACCCACTGTGACGAAATTTATTGGCCCACGGTGATTTGCACGAGAATAACAACAAAACTAAAGGGGAAGTCACTATTGACGAAAAACTTGACGGATCAAGGTCGCTAATTAAATATGCGGCGGAGTACACGACCGTTCAAGGTTGCCCGAAAGTGAGGCTATCCAATCAGTGAGGTCTGCATAAAATTACACACCGTGTATAAAAGTTGATAGACCGGCAAGACCCATCCTTTCCGCCCAAGAGATCACAGAGAGCTATATCGAATGAGTGTTCAAGCCATTGAACTGAATCTATAGACATCCTTGACGTGAGAGAGCCGGCATCATTACCCGTTAGCCAGAATCTATGTAAGTTGAACTCTAACATGATTCCCTCGTATTTGTAAGCATATTTCAAGCCGATATTTAAATATTAATCTTCGTGCAATGTCATATTGAAATTGTAGAGACATGTTGACCCCGTTACGCCATGCGCGGCC
>MUZC01001010.1:97874-123840 GCA_002072015.1 Radix auricularia
TATATATATATATATATATATATATTCGAAGAACATATTTATTGAAATATTTTTTTAAAACCCTGAATAAAGATTTTTGTGAAAGATAAATTAGTTGTGCAAAGATTTCTGGCTTAAAAGTTATGGAGACACGAATTAATATTTTTGTATGAGAGAAAATGGACCGAAACGGCTTGCTTATGGCGAGTTCCTGGGACTCAATTCTTTAAATACCGTCTGCCACTAAAATGCTCGCCCATTTAAATTTAAATATTTCCGAATCAGTCACAGCCATATGTGACAAATATATGGACATGTGAGAGAACTTATTGTTTTAATCGAGTAAAGAAAGATTTCTTCGAGCATTTTTTGTTTTAAACAGTTGTCTTATCTTGATTATTCGGTTTAAGAAATTTGTCCCACGGCTTTGAAACATGGACAAACACGTATTAAAAAAACACGTTATTTACCTAATTAATTTGTTGAGATTCCATATTTTTTATAAAACATATCTTTAGTGCCTGTTAGGCTAATTTTATTGTTTCAACATGATATGCTGTACCTGCAATTGCATATATAATAACCAAGTTCATTAATACAAATAGCTATACATTTAAATGTGTGTGTTTTTTATATATGTATATATATCAACTTCAATTTCGATCCATATTTACAATAGTGTGATTTAATTGATATGCATACATCTTAGTCTTAAACTATAAGTTTGTGTGTACATTTGTTAAACAAAATTAAATTGCCTGCACCAGATTATAGGCATAACAAAAATTTTAAATCATATCACATTAAAATCTAACGTTTTTAAGGTCCCGTTAACCTAGATTCCAGACTTTGTTTGTAGCTATAACTTGTGAGGTGACTAGAGGTAAGGTGAAGGATAAATCAAAACACTTACAAACTAAACATGGTATCGTTTATTCTGTAAAATATTTATGAAAGCATCTGCTTGTCAAATTTATTTCTTGTTTTTATATCCTGGAGTATAATTTTAAAATATTTTAAATTTGTTTACATTTAATGAGTGTACATTTATTAAATAAACATTTAATGAGTGTAAAAGTTATGAGATTTGCTCTAAATGAGAAAAATTCGACATTATGGGACCCATCCACCAAAGAAAATATTGATAAGTTAAAACAAATCCAAAAAAGAGCAGCCAGATTCATTTCTGGAGAATATTCAAAACTGACAAGAGTAACACCATTAGTTAAATCATTAAACCTTGAAACACTAGAGGATAGAAGAACCAAGAGTAAATTAGTAATTATACATAAGGCAATTAATTCTAATTTATAAATACAACACAAAGAAAACTTAATACAACCCTCAAATAGACATAAAGATAAAAAACCTTTCTTATTCCATATGCAAGAACAAACACATACAAGTTTTCTTTCTTTCCGTCCGGTTTTCGGGTGTGAAATGGGTTGCCTGAAAAAACCAGGAAAGCCAACACTTTATCATCATTTAAAACTCTAGTAAGACTACAGGACTAAACACAAACCGAAACTAGAAATACGTAGGACGCAATAATCTTCTGTACAGAAGGAGCGTCTATAACAATAAGATAAGATAAGATAAAAAGAAATTTAATTAGCAGAAAATTGATGGAATGATGTTTAGTAGAATGTGATTCTGTATATAAATAGTATCTATACCAGATAAGGTGGTATGGGAATTTGAAAGGTCTTAAATATCGATAAACTAAAAGAGAGAGTCTGTTGAGATGTTAAAGGTTGAATTGGTTTAAGTGGAGATGGTCTGAGTTCAAAGTTGAAGGCCAGTGAAAACATTTTGTTACCGTCGGTTTGTTATTAAAAATACACAAGATAGTTTAGAACATTCAATTTAAAAATGTTTAAAACTCTGAATTTTATCGCCGAAGGTCAGAGAAATATTTTAATTATAATTAAAATTTAATCTAGTGTATAAATATTCATAAGAAATGACTTTTAACATTTTATTTGACATTTTAAAAATTAAAATGGTATACATTTATATATCATAAATATTAACTGAGTATAACATAAGAAATATTAAAATAATTAAGTCTAAGCTATGCGCCGAAAGTTTAACGTTGAAATTGACATCATATAAATGCTCTTTATTTTTTAAGTTAAGTCCATGATTTATGTGTGACAATAGATTGATCCCAAGCAATGCATGGAATCAGAGACATCAATATCTCCACGTTGTCAAGATATGACAATCACTGAGAGAGTTTGTTGTGAAATAGTTGTGAGCGATGGTCAGAACTGCTCGGTAACCAGAACACTGAGTGTTGATCACCATGATTTTGGGGAGGTTAGTCCGGGCTATATACAGTGGCGGATTTAGCTTTTTCTGTATGGGGGGGCATGAGAATTTTAAGGGGCGCCGCCAAATTTTACTAATGAACTATCATTCCGCAAAAACTAATTATTAGCTTACTAATTTAGTACATTTTCTTAATCATCAAACAAGTCAAGCAGAATAATAAATGTAACAATTATGTTTTCAAAATGGTAACGTTAATTTATTTCAATCGTATGTTTCGTGTTTAGCAAATTTTGTTTCTGCTCTATTGACACCTTTTTATTGTTCGTTGAGGACGTCTAAAGGGGGCGCCATTTTAGACCCAACAGGGGCGCGGGGGGGGGGGAAGCCGCCCCCTGCCCTATAGCTAAATCCGCCACTGGCTATATATAGTGTGGGACAGCGCTCAGTTGGGGGTTCAGTACGGCAGTCAGTACAGCGGGCAGTACAGTAGTGTGTTGTGTGTGTTGAGACAGGCTGCAGGCGACGGAGATAGTCATAGGTCGGTGGATTGTCTAGAACAGTGGTTCTCAACCTTTTTTTACCCGCGGACCCCTTTTATAGTCAAAACTTGCCCACGCACCCCCAAGTGAAAAAGCTACATAAATGTATAGTATGCAAATTTACTTATTAAAAATACAACATTTTGTTGAAGAATCATATTTTTGAATATAACTTTGTTAAATTTCTTTCCTTAAATTAAAGACTTGGATGAACTTGATTAGATTTTTATAGTTTTATGAGGGTATTTATGCTCAGGTCAATCCCATGCTCTTTAGTGGTCAATGAAACTTGTGAACGCTACTTGACTTGCTCCATGGACTTCATGGTCTGAAAGGTTTTTTTTTTAATGTTTGTGAGTAGCTAACGCAAAATCCCTATTAGCAATGATGTCAAGCTGCTTTCTTTTGTTCCTGATGAGGTTCAAAACTGCAATGAATCCACGTTATACCAAATAGGAAGACGGGTAAGCAGTCAACAACATTTGTACAATAACCAATAATGCAGGATATAAATTGCGATATTTTTTGTAACTGGAATTTGTGGTATCCTTATTCAAACATGTGTTTCAAATTGTGGATAATTCAATATCAATAAGTTGCCCCTGAGTAGTATGGATTCATCTATGTCTGCTATCTTAGTTTGTCCCCGAGCAAAAGGGTCCAACACCCAGTCGGAAATATCCAAGTGATGAATGTTTTCAAATCTTTGGTTCAGGTCTGCATGAAGAGTCGTTAAGTGTTGACAGTAGGCTAGCAAGTATTCATCTCTATTTTGTAATTTTGAGAGATTTTAAATCTGAGAACATTCTCCTCTCCCGAATTTTTGTTTTAAAAAAATGTTTTGCAACAAACATGGATGTTGTGCTTTTAGTTTTGATTAAATTTAATTGGTCAACTTGTAGTTTCAAATTAGTTTCGTTAAAGTTGGCAGAAAAATCTGTCATAAAGGCTATGTCATTTTTTGAGTTAATTAAATTTTGTCTTTGCCTTCCAGAAATTCCAGCACTGAATCAAAGAGAACATAAATTCGATTTAAACATGCACTTTTAGATAACCAACGTACTTCTGTGTGAAGTAGTAACCAATAATAGTACTTCATCATTTTCCATCAAAGTTTAGCAAATATATCTCGATGAAGATATTCCTTTTGATTTTATTAACTGCTCTAATGACAAAATGTAGTGATCCATTCAAACGTTCACTAATATTTTTGCAACTAAATAATGTAGAAGAATGGCCCACAGCACTGAACATACATTGTGGTACAGCTTGTTTAAAGTATACCAGAAAGCCTCGGTATCTACCTAACATTGCCGGAGCTCCGTTAGTAAAAACAGAAATGATAGTAGTCAAGAGTATAGCTTTTTCTTCGTAAAATCTTTTTTATTCAGTAAATAACGTTTCACCTTTCGTATCTGTTTCCAAACATTTAGCAAACAACAGTTCTTGTCAAAATAGCTATTATTTTACAAATCTTACATTAGCTAAAAGTAAAGCCTCGTTTCCTGGTAAAGTGGACACGTCAAACTCTAGAGAAAATTCAGATGTTTTTAAGTACTCACATGAAGAATTTTCACCACAATGAGCTATTTCATCAATCCTTCTTTTGCTCAGTGGAATTATTTTTGTGATGCTGAAATTTGATTTGTGCAACAGTGTGTATCACCTTACTTACAGCTGGTAAAATAAGTTCTTTACCTATTGTGTGGGGCTTTCCAGACTTTGCATCAATAAAGATATAGACTAGTAATACACGCACGCAGTCCATCGTCATCTCGCTTTGATGTTGTCTCTAAGAGCTGTTGAAGTGATGGTGTTTTCAAATATTTTTCTTAGACATCTTCAAACACAAAAAAGTGTTAAATCTTTTTGTTTTTAATCACTGTGGATTTTCTTTAAATGTTCCTTAAGCTTGGAAGGTTTTGTATATAACTTTTTTTTATTTGAAATTGTTAAATAACTATTAATTATTAAATTTTTCAATGGAATGCTGAATTAAAAGCCCTTTAGAATTATTTGACGTAAGACGTAAGGATAACATTCTATTTATTTATTTATTTTAAAAAGAACTTACGATCCCTTTGTGAGATTTAATTTTTTTTTTTTTAAATTTAATCTTAAGGTATTACTATTGTGAAAATGTGAAACATATTGTTTTCAAAAGATATAAATTGTATTCAAATATTAGTACATACTTATGTTCAAAAGTAATCTATCTGGATAATTAATACAAAATTCAATTATATCAAACCTTTCAACGAACAATATTAAACTTAATTTAGCCTTAGATTGGGAAAATTGTTTATATATTTCATATCAGTATTACTTAACAATAAATTGTCGATTACGTGTACAACTCTTTTAGACTTTTTATTCTAACCAAGTTATGCAAGTTCCTGCATGATTGCGTTTCTGTATAAAACTATTTTGGGTAGTATGTCTGTGCCATCTTCAACTTTGAAGAAAAAAAGGGGGTGGGGGCAGCCCGTGAAATTTCTATGTTTCAATTTATTAGGATTCTAAGGAAATTTTTTTGATGTTAATTATATTTGAAAAATTTAATATTAATTTGCAAACTCTCTAAATATGTGTTTGGTCGAATTTTGAATAAAAGAAGTATTTTTGCTAACTCCATTCAAGTATTTAGGATCGTCCAATCATGTTGTATCAATGGAAAGCTGGATTCTTCCTGCCTTGATAAATACGACTTATCAACACTTCAAAATCTACCCAATCTTGCAATCATTGTCATTTCCGTTAAAAGATTGAAATTTTTTGAACTGCATATAGGGTCTCCGCCTTTCTCATACACCAAGCTTGACATACTTTTCAATTAATCAAGCATTTTGATTGGTTACAGCTGTTGAAATATCATAGGTTTTTTTTCGTTTTATTTAGGTCAAACAACATTATTTTTACCCAGGGTCTAAAAACCGCTAATTAAGTATTCACTTTTCTATATTTTGATTTCCGTAATATTAAAAAAAACACATAATGTTATTATTTGCATATTAAACCTTCAACGGACCCCCTGACGTTGTTCAGGGACCCCCAAATCAATGTTTAATTTCCACGGACCCCCTGGACGGTTCCGCGGACCCCTGGGGGTCCGTACGGACCACTTTGGGAACCACTGGTCTAGAACATTTATCGAGGTGGGCTCGAGTGTTGGGACAATCATGAGAAGTGAGACTTATGATGAAGTAGCCTGATGTAGGGATGTACTTGATGAATTGGCTCTTGTTATATTGCTGGTGTGGCAGTCCTTGGGCATAGCCTGTTATTAGATGTACTTGATGGCTGTAACGACTGTATTGTATTACTGAAGCAGTGACTGTGCATGTATTATACCCTCAATAAAGACTTGAGTATTATTGACAAGAGTCGAGACTTTGTCTTATTCCATCCAGAACCCAGAATGCAACACACGTAATGTTGTATTGTTGCCAGGTATATAACTCACGGCATAGAACCATCAATCCTGTGAGTCTGTTGCTTTTAAAGATAAAAACAATATTTTAACGTCATGCGTTCATTAGTGGCAGAAAAGAAGCTTTTGTCTTCTAAGCTCCAAGACGAGAGGTGCAGAAAATATGGAAATAGTCTTGCACATCTTCGATCTCTAAGTCATCTTAATATTCATATTAAGAAATAACGTTTTCTCTGAGGAGGATGTAATACGTTCAGTGGCGGTCATCCTTGAACGTTAAAACGATACTTTTTTAAAAAGAGATTTTGGTACTGTGGTGAAGGTTGCTCTTCACTGTCTTTCAATATTTTCCAGTAATATTTTTTAAAAAGAGATTCCCGGTAATATCTTATCTCTAAATTAAAAAAAAAAAACAACAAACAAACGAAAGAAAAGAAAATGGCTAAAAAACTTCGGTTGTCTTAAAAAGTTTGTTTGGATATCAACTTGTATTCAGCGATTTGTTTTACAATTCTTTAAAAAAAAATCTCAAAGCTGCGGAATTGGCGCTCCTCTTCTAGATGCGGTACATCGTTACTACTGCCCTTATCTGTAAAATATTTTATAACTTCAAATTATCGTAGATCCAAAAGCGTATGCTACCGACATTTGTATTATGCGGGAATGAATGTCTTGTCTGTTCTTATCTATACATGTGCTCCTTCTGTAATGAAGATAATTGCGTCAACAGACCATGCCGTTCTATTGGTAAGTGATGCAGAGTTCACAGACCACATCGTTAAGGGTTCCACAAATTATCCAGCTGCCAGGGCCGGCTTTAGGCGTAGGCAAACTAGGCAGCCGCCTAGGGCCTCCGATAAGTGGGTGCCTCACATAGGAATAATTTTTTAAAAAGTGTATATCTTTCAAGACCAAACTACGACCTAGGTCAAAACAACTAGAACCTTTCAATAAAAGCAATACATTTACCCGCTGATTAATTTTTAAATAGTGCAAGTTTTACATGTAAACTTTTAAAATGTAAATTCGACCGTCCAGACACATTTTCACAAGAATGACAAACGTGAAACCTAAGTTTTTCGCTATATATAAAACTATTGAATATCAAATTCTTAAGTAGTAAACATTTAAAATTTAAATATTAAGCGCTGTTGTTAGTAGTAAAATATAAAAACGATTCTAAGAAGGGGTAATTGGTTTACATGTTGACATTTTGTGTCAATTAAGTTATTTGACGTATTCAGCTGAAACTACTAATTTCTCAAAGTATTCATTTTTTTCCTATTCAAAGCTTAGCAAAGACAAAAGCTAAAATAATAAAATAAAATATTATTTTAGATGTCTGACATGGCTAATTTTTTTCTATTTTTTTTTAAAATTATATTTTCAGCTTTTTATTATCTCTTAAATACTGAAACGTTATGAAATAAGTCGATAAAAATTAAATACCGATTGGAAAAACATGTCCAGGCTTCTCGCTGATCACGAATCGTCAACAATAAAGCACACTTGTGTTATAGGCGATTGGATTGAACTGGAAAATCGGTTTAAGGAAAGAAATACAATTTGGCAAGTAAACAAGAACTAATGCAAAATAGACTAAGCACTGCAACGATGTTTTACAAAGAATCATTTCAATTGTACAGCTTCTTGCAAGACTGAATTCACCAATTCGTGGCACTGTGGCTCGATTGTTTCAACTAATGGGCATTTTTAGGTATTGGTTTAATTGTTAGGAAAGTACAGTTCATGCCTAGACGATCATTTACAACTTTTAAAAAATGAAGAAATTTATGATCATTACATGGGCAAAATAATTCAAAATGAGGTAATTAATCTGATCGATGATAGCGCCTTGAAAATAATTTTACATAATGCTCAAAATTCGAAATATTATTCCATAATTTTGGACTGCCCATCTGATGCTGGTCACCCAGACCAAGTGACAATGATATTGCAAATTTGCCACATTGTGAGTACGCCAGTAGAAATCAATGAATATTTTGTGGGAATCAGGGCTGTCTACGAGAGCACTGGTTTAGGTTTTGCGGAAGCATGCTTAAACAAGCTTGAAGATCTGAATTTATATTTCCAGGACTGCAGAGGCCAAAGATAATATGATAATGGAGCGAAAATAAAAGACTGCACTCGTGGTGTATAAAACATCTACTTGAACTCAATCCAAAATAATTTTATGTGCCATGTGGATTTCACAGCCTCAATTTAATTCTTGGAGACATGGCGTAATCTATAATGGTTTCAACGACACTCTTTGAAGTTTGCATGCTTCAACACAACGATGGAAGATCTTGAAAACTCATGTAAAAAATCTGACGGTAAAGACTATTTCTGATACAGGCTAGGAATGCAGGATCGATACTGTGAAAGTTGTTTGTAATCAAAATGAAACTGTGTACGATGAATTAGTGAAAGTGCCAACGATCCCAAATCAAGGACCGAAGCAACTGGATTGGCGAAGCATTTGGATAAACGAAACAACTAACAGAAATTCAATTTCTTGTAGCTTTAGTCATCTGGTAGGATTTATTGTTTCAAATGAATATGATCAGCAAAGTGATGCAATCGAGACATATGCAATTAGACATTGCACTTGAATGTATAAATAGTGTAACCGAGTTCATGAAAAATTACAACAACAAAAAAAGGAATTTGTATCCGCTAAACTTTCGTTCAGAGAATTGGCTCAGAATTTGAGATGGAACCATATCATATTTCCAGCTGCCACAGCTTGAGACGAAGAAAAGTGCACAAACAGTTCACACATGAAAGCGTAGACGATTCGTTGACAGTTTCAAAAGAAAAAATATCGCGTGGAATCAAGGATTTGTGCCATTGTCTTCTCATTTTGAGCAGATGGAAAGTCACTTTAGTCCTGTACAATATCAAAAAATTGCAGAATTCGACCAAAACGATTTCACGAAATGTTGAATGGATTTTAATATTGCGCTCACCGATGCATTTGGTTCAGTCAGATAATTGATACGAAGGATTTAATCAGTGAATTACAAAGGATTTCAAACATTGTTCCATATACGGTTTCGTCTTCCCTTGATATTTTAGGTCTTATTTATGATAATTATTTTGATACTCTTGTTCAAAATGTCGCTATAGTCACTTGTGTAGCATTGACGATTCTGATTACTGTTCCATCGGGGGAAAGAAGCTTTTTCTAGTGAAAATTAATTTTGAAAAAACTATTTGAGAATGTCTATAAAGTAAGAATGTCTGAACAGTCTTGTAAAGAGCACCAGCTCGAAGTCACTTTATGCACTGATTTACTTGGTATTGATATATATAAAATGAGCTATCGTCCCGTCTCTGAATTCACAATTTTTTTGCAGACTTTGCTGCCATCAGAGAACGAAAAGTTAATGTTGTTAAAGGTTTATGACACCTGCACGAATAGTTTGGTATAGATATCAATTATTTGTTGATTGAAATATAAATACAGGTAGTTTTTAATCAATTGTCAAATTTTTATTCTTTGCGTATTTATTATTTAATTTTCAATTACATTTAGGGCTACCAAAATCACTTCGCCTAGGGCCTCCAAATCCCTAAAGCCGGTCCTGCAGCTGCCATTGTTTCCCCAACTAGTGTTAGGTTTCTGTTCAAAGCTGGGTGGACTCAGGGACACCTTGACCCCAGTGACAAATCCTTGCCTTCACAGGGGTTCTTACGCGAGACCATCCGTAAATACTGAGCAACTTAGCCCAAGCACAACCGAGATTACATTAAATAAGAGATACATATAATTAAAATACACATCTTTATAATTCTCAAGTTTGTTGTATTTTATTACTTTACTAATCAATATTTACTCATTTTATTTTTATCGATAAACCCTTGAATAAGAAATCAAGGGGAATAACTATTTGTACCTTCTCTTTAATATACTTTCTTGCCTTCAGCCCCTCTACTTTTGTCACTTTGTATTGGGGAGGGAGTCAGTGAGGTTGGTGACTACATTAACGTAGCTAAGAATTAAAACATATATTTAGATCTAAGACAGTCCATGCAAATCATATTTATCATATTTTTGTAAGTAGACAACAATAATAAAAAAATTCATTAATTTATTATGAACTTATATTAAAAGAGTGTAAAACTGCGCCTGTGACATAGAAATTACACAACATTATTTCAGTTAAAAAATTTCATTACAGGATTAATCTTTGAAATTATGATAATTATATATGTAATTATAAATCTATATGAAAATTATATTTCAACGGTTATCTGTAGTATTTTTTTTACACTATACACGTGAGACATAACTACAATTTTCGATTTTAGAATATTATAACATTCGGCGGGCTCTTATAATGTGTTTTGTATGAAAATAAAAAGAGGGAAAAAAAAACAGATTAAAAAAAAATGTATAATATATATGTATATTTTGTTTCATGCTACCGTACACCCTCACCTATTGGCGGGCCCGCTTAATCGTGGTTTAGGCTCTTAACCCTTATCACATAGTACTTTCTGTAATATGATAACATGAACTGTGTACGCTGTACTTTAATGTGTCTAACTTTGTTCCATTTTCTGTGTATTCTAATGCATATGTCGTGCGTATGGAGTATGACTTTACTTTACGGTACTGTAATACATTATATTTAAGTCTATGACCTTACGGTTCTGTAATACATTATATTTAAGTTTATGACCTTACGGTACTGTAATACACTATATTTAAGTGTATGACCTTACGGTTCTGTAATACATTATATTTAAGTGTATGACCTTACGGTTCTGTAATACATTATATTTAAGTGTATGACCTTACGGTACTGTAATACATTATATTTAAGTATGCTATTTCTTGTTATTGTCATTCTGTACGTAGGATTTAATTTTATTAAAATATTTTTCCATTACTAAATTAAAATGTGCCTACATTATTATTACTACATTTGTGAAAAATTATAACTGCACGTAATATTACTACTTGATTACCATGATAATGAGTAAAAGTGTCTTTAGAAAAAGGTTGGGAAGCATTAAGTCCACGTCTGAGAAACGTAGCACCCACCTAGTCGATGCCATCTTGGAGGACGTGGGCAGACTCGAGAGACTTGGTGATAGGGTCACAGTGCAGTGGATCCCTAGCTACGTGAATGTAGGATGCAATGAAATAGCAGACTCGCTGGCAAAAGCTGGAGCAGCCCAACCCCGACCAGATGTTCCAGTCACATACCTTGGGAAAAAGACGTGGCTAATGGACCACTTCAGGAAAAAGTGGTACCAGGAGTAGGAAGATGGAGCGACAGCCAGAGGGGTATTCACTAGCATGCCCAGGCCGAGAAGATCAGACCAGTGGTGGGGTCCCAAACGAAGGGAACAAAGTTTGGTGACCCAAATGCGCACCGAGCATTGCCCAACCAAATCTTACTTTAACAGGCTAGATCACAACAGGGACCCAACTGCTGCCATTTCAGCCAAGCCTCTGAGACGACCACACACTTGACGTTATGTCCCACGCTTGACATAGCCGGGGAGGTTAGGGAGGCAAAGGAAACATACGTTCTGACAATGTTGTATGGCACTACCCAACAGATAGAGCAGATTGCCGAAGTATTAGTCAAGGCCTTAAGATATTAGATCTCAGGTCCAAAGAATATGTGTTTTGTTTAGTACACTATACAATAATCTCATCCATGATAATCGTATTAAACGAACACATCTAATTCGATGTCATCTCAAACAGGTTATAGTAGCACTTTCTGTAAAAAGGCAGATGTCTTTGGTAAAGATACCGGCTATCCTTAAACGATGCTAGATGGAAAAGCAGCAGATTGATGATGTGGAAAGTTACTCCCGTATAGCTCGGTATATGATATTGGAGGCGAAACATCTTGGATCATCTGATTGGTAGAACGTTCTAGAGCACACCAAACACTTACATAGACTGTAGCACTTCTTTTTAGAACACACCAAAACCCCTACATGGGCTGTAGCACTTCCGATGTAGAACAATCAAAACACCTACATGGGTTGTAGCACTTCCGATGTAGAACATGTAGCTTTTTGACATGTGGTACTTGATAAAAGCCAAAAAGCAGTAAACTTTTGAAATTAGTATGATCTATAGTTGACATTAGATACAGACACAAATAGAATGACAAAGTACTTCTGATAAGTAAAATCATATCGAGAAAGATATTTGTGACTTACGAGAAAAACAGGAAATAAGAAAGTAAAGCAGATGATCACAGGCACAAGAAAGTGTTGATGATTTTCATACTTTTCACACAATTTTCCGTGGGACGAATTGCGTTAATATATAATAATAAGTGAAATATCCGTCCTGTCTGTTCGAGCTTTGAACAGCAACTACACCTGAACAATAACAGATAGAGGGCCCGGGTCTTCTACAAATATGTTAAGGAGGTCTCAATAATGTGCACGGGCCAAAAAAAAAAAAAAACCCAAAAAGTTTTACTGGAGTTCCTGAAAAATCCTTTAAAAAACCTAAAAAAATATCAATAATTTTCTCAATTTCTCGCGTGCCCATAACAGCTATTGCTACTATTTAGAACAATGTTGCAGTGTTGCAAAGTCTAAGTGTCAGATTTTCCCACGCAAGAGTAAAAAAAATCCCAAATTGGGCAAATAAATTACCACGGGCATTAAAAAAACTTGGGGAAAAAACTTGAAAGTGGCAACTTAAATAAAATGCTTTCGAATTCATTTTAATGACTTTGGACTTTAAAATTAAAAAATAATAAATATTTCTGCATTTTTAAGGCAATTCTTAATAGAGTACTTTCAATTTTTATTTAATCTATACGTTTTTATTTAAAAGCTTGGCTACAAAGTCAAAATATAGATTATACTTTTAAATTTTAACATTAAGATTTTTTAAAAAGGTATTTGGATACTCCTGTAATTTAAATTTGTCTGTGATTGATTAAAATATTTTTTTAATGAATGCTTTGAAATTTATTAATAATGAATCAATCATACATGGTTACATAGTTTGTTATATATTTACATAGTATTACTGATCTGGTCCTATATACCTATGTAACAAACATTTTATAATAATGATTCGGGCTCAGACTAATCAATTATATTATTTAATGGTAATACATTGACACAATCTAACCTTAAACTGTCAGTGACAATGTTGGGGAAAACCTTGCCAAAACGTGAGGAAAAAAACCTAGATCCGAAAAAAAACCTAGACATGCTAAAAATAAACAAACATTACGTCAAAGAGCCTCCCGCCACATCAAAACACAAGTATTTCTTATTTGAAAAAGAGCATGTTTCAAATTAATCTATTTTATTTTCATTCAAGAATGTATTTAATTTTTTAATTTGGTCAATCTAAAAAATTCCCATTTTTTAGGCAAAACCCTTAAAAATTCCCTAATTCCCTTTTCTCAAAGTTTGGCTAAAAAATTCCCACGATTAGGAAAATTTCCCCCGACTTCGCAACACTGAATGTTGGAGAAAGAAAGTTAGAAAAATCTCCTTTCATTCGACTCCCGTACTTTTAGCAGCAATTTGTAGATAGAAATTGTTTAGTTTACTACAGAATTATTGTTTTTAAATGACTTTTAATTTTAACCAGAATGATTTCTCTTGAATAAAAAAAGTCGGGAACCGTTTGAAATTGGTTTAAATACTCATTCGTGTTTTTATTACTTGTTTTGCATCTGCAGAACAAATGAACGAATTGAAAGTAGAACATTTGAAGGAATGAAAAACTACAAGTTTTATCAGATTAGTAAATCCCAACAAACTTTTATTATTGTAATCAAAATGAAATAAATTAAAACACTGATAAGGATATGTTATATGTTATCACAAGCTGGTATCAACAGTTTCAGCCGATTCTCATTTTACTCCTTATAATTTTAATAAAATTAATTCCTTAAATTTCAAATTATTTTATTAATTATTTAAAAAAAACTTAAACGCTAATTTTCAATGAACAGATAGGCTGAAAAACAAATTAAAATTTGTTTATTTAAAATTAAACAAATTTGAACCCAAATTATTTTTAAAAAAAACATTATGAACGGACATATCAGTTATTAAAGCTGCTCTAGAGAAGCTGAAAATTTTAGATTTAAAATGATTTTAAAAATCATCGATAGTATAAATTTGCAGTAAAATATATTAAAATAGAATAAAAGTAATGAATTGTTTTGAAGTGTTTTCTCTATTCCTCATAATTAATGTTCCCTCCAAGTGTCTTGGTTTATGGTAAATGCTGTAACTTGTTTACAAATTATCCATTTATTCTGTGAAAAACTTCATCACACAAAAGATGTCAATTCTTAGTCAAATTTGCTGCATGTTAACTGGCAGACAGTTGCATGGCCTCTGATAGCTGGCTGTGCGGTACCTGGCAGACATGGTTTATGTTAGATAATTGCAGAGCAACGCGAGCATGTGAAGCTTAGAGGGAACATTTCTCATAATTGCACTTGTCTTAGTCAACAATTAGAAGAAGCACAAAACATTGCTGCCAAATGTTGACAAATTGTTGCATTGTGGACGAATTAAAAAACAATCTTTTAGCTTAATGAAAAAATTGAAATAAATTTTCATGATATCACTGTTTCAATAAAAATGTGTTAAGCAATAATTTGTTAAGGCTATCAATATCTGGGCGATAAAAATGAATATAAGTTATTCATGGTTAAAAGTAACGAATCATTTCCTTAACATTTGTCAAATAAAACGTATCATAAATATTTATAATTATAAAGGAATGGCGACAATGTTCTTCTTGAAAATAAAATTTGATTGAGTAGTTTAACTATGACAAACAATATGAAAATTGATGATTTATGACTAAAATGTCAAAGCATAAATGAAATTCTAGAGAATATTTAAAATAATTAGCATGAATCTTGAAGCATTTAAAGTTCAAAATTATTTCATTTTAAAAAAAATGAATTGAGTTTACTAAAAAAATAATTAAATTGCAAAATCAAATAAAACATCAAGTTAAACTTATTAAAGTAAAGAAATTGAATGACTTAGATTTTAGAATAAGCAATTAATGCTTTTAAAGATTTTTAGCAAAAGTAACATCACCATTATTTCAAAAAATAGGAACTTAAAAAAAACCAAACTTATTTGATATCTATGGAAGTCAAGCATAAAATAAAACCTGAGAACATTATGAATGGTTTATCATTTGTGAATAATAAATATTCTAGACAATAAGCAGTGGCGTAGCTAGAGACTTTTAGGTCTACCGGGGCCTGGGATGGTCTGAGTGTGACGAGGGGGGGTGGGTGTTTAAAAAATGTGACGTCACATAAAACATGCAGCTTTAAATAAATGTTCCACTCACATTTTTGACCGTTAACAATTTATTTAATGACCTTTTTAAAGGGATCCCACGTATTGCAACATTAGAGTTGAGTTTTACATTTAATATATACTTAAGAGACAACAAAAATTATTTAAAACATGCTCATTCAATAGTTTTTTTTTTTTTTAAATCACTTTGGTTGGGGGGGGGGGGGCGACACTCTTTGTGACGTCATATCGGTCATCGCAGTTGGTCTAATTTTTATTTTACGACGGTTGACAAAATCAGCCGAAATCGCATGATGTCATTTATGGAGGGCCCCAATTCATTTATGAAAACCCCATCAAAATCAAAATATATTTCATAACTTACACTGGAAGATATAAATATATATTTTTAAAGTTGATAATATAATTTGATGCAACTGAAGTCATTCAAACTATTAATAATGGTATTTCCAATAATCTGTATTAGTGTTTGTAAATAGTTGAAAGAAAATATTCACGTAAAACACATAATGTGCAAAAATGTATTTTAAATTTTATTAAAGCCATAATGGTATAATAAAACATTGGCCGATGACCTCTCATTAAATGAGTCGAAACGGTAAATACCGGTGATGAAGAAAGTAAAAGTTAATCGTTTATATTATGACAATTTAATGTATATTTTTATGAACATTCTTTTGAATGTAATTTGAAAATATAAACAAACATTTGTAAAAACTTTATTTGAAAACTATTGTTTTTAATATTATTAATTATGAGAAAACAATTGTTTTTGATATTATGACTAATGAGAAAATAATTTTGGATTGTTGTGTAAAAAAACTCACCCAACCTATTTAGAAATTCCAAAAAAAAAAAAAGAAAAAAAAGTAAGTTCATTAAAATTACAAAATAATTTTTTACCAATGATTTATAAGAAGCAAATTATTACTGAAAAAATTGAAGACAATTATATATAATTTAATTAGATAAATAAAAATAATTACATTGGCAAATGCATGATGATAAAAAGAAAACAATAGATCAAATAAGTATATAAATCATTTAAGTGTTAACGCTAAATCATATTCATTTACTATAAATGGTAGGGGATAAAATTGAAATTAAACAGTATTCTTTTCATTCGTATTCTTTTGTTGGCTCACGCTGAACTTGATTCCCTGGTGTATTTGGTATATCGACAATTCGCTGCCTAGTGGGAATATGTTTAGCGTGTTTCGATTTCCGGAACATGAAGGCAGCAAGGATGACGCATGACCCGAATACAATCAGGAACAGCAACAGAGACCAGTTAAAAGAAGCGGTCCTTTTGATTTTAGCCACCACTGAAAACAAAAATTCACCCTATTATTTGATCACGCTCTTGATGAATTGCTTATTACCTCTCCAGAATTTGATTTCGGATCAAGCTGTGACCAGGACACGATACTTACTTTAATTAGAGTTTTTGGACTTACTTGTTGTTTGGGTACGCCCAATTTGTTCATTTACTTAAATTTGATCAATTTGAAAATGCTATGCCATGACACTCCAGGGTAATGTAACACCTGACATAAAACTGAGGCACGCATGCGAGTGTGTGTGTAAGTGAGCACGTGTCTAATAAAAGGGGGTCTCAATACTCTCAAACTTAAATGAAGATTAAATTAGCAGGCCTCATACACAGACTGTTGGCTGGACCAAACACGCTTAACAAAATATGGGTATATTTGTAAAAAAAAATATTTGTTTATTTGTGGATGAATTTTTAAACAAAACTGGGTGTGTTTTAAATTGTAAAATATAAAATATATAATTGTATCGGAAATGTTTTTCAAGTATTTGTCAATTTAAAAATGAATAAATAATGAGAAAGCCTGATATTTGTAAAATGATTTCAAGAATTTAAAAAAACTAAAGACTTCGAATGGGTTCAGATAGACAACAACATTGTGTTAAAAAAGACTCTGTTAAAATAGCACAAGAAAAAGCTGCAGCATCTTTTTAAAATTCAAAATAATAAGATAATAATAACGAATAATAATAATGAATAATCATATTTCATAAGTGATGAAATGTTCATTGTTTAAGTTGCTCTTTTCCCCGCTTTATGTATGGTAATTAACATTGCCTATGTGGACTAAGTGAGCACGTGATAATTGGAAAACTAAAATGTTCATTCTAGCCAATTAGGGAAATCCAGTCTTATCTTAACTTATCTATACAGACGCTCCTTCTATGCAGAAGATAATTGCGTCCACAGACCATGACGGATGATCTGTTGGCAAGTTATGCAGCGTTCACAGGCCACAGCTGTGAGAGATCCACGTATTACCCAGCCACCTAACTAGTGTTAGTTAACCATTCGGAGCTGCGTGACTCAGAGACGCCCCGACCTTGGCATGGATTCGAACTCATGACCTTTGGTACGCCAGTCCAGTGCGCTACCACACGACCACGTGACATAGAATATTTATTTAACATCTCTTTGATCCACAAATATCAGCTGATGTTTGGATATCATGATCTGCCAACTGTCCTGTGTTTAAATTTTCTCATGTCTGACTGGAGACAAGAACTTATATTTCTATATACACAATGGACACAAGTTACAAAACAAAACAAAGTTTCGTCATATGTCATGTTATTTAGCTATTTTATAAAATTAAAAGGGGGTCGCGTTGGTCGAGTGGCAAGCGCGCTCGACTAGCGTTCCGATGGTCACGAGTTGGAATCCATGGGAAGCCAAGGACTTGTTCCCGGGGCCTAGGGCGTCCCCGAGTTCGACCCAGCTCCAAATGGGTAAAAAGCGGCGGGGTAATGCGTGGAACCCTTAGCCTTGACATGTGAACGCTGCATCACTTGACAAAAACAACTGCTGCCTTGCAGATGGTCTTGGCTCACCAAAGGCTATGGAAGCAAATCCAGAAAATACAGCAGGCTGAAGTCGGAGACCACGGGCCAATTGGCGCAAAACTCGTGGCACGCAAAACTCAATATTCAATATTTAGAACGAAGAAGAAGAAGAAGATACAATAAAACAATTTATATTCTTTAAAATCTCACCTTTAGTACAAAATATCCCAGAGTATTGTTGCCTGCATCCTTTCAAACATTTACCGTTTACATCGCAAACGCCTTCAGCACAATTTTGGTTACAAGCTGATTAAAACAAAGAAATATGTGTTATCCAATACGATTCTCCTCAATTAAGATTTCACAATTTAACTTTCTCATATTCACATACCACTACATACATATTCTTACACTAACACAATTTCACATATTTTTAATTGCTCAAACTCAACAAATAATAAATAAAAATAATACACATCATCTGTCGATAAGAAGAAATAACACAGCCGAGCAAATGAAAATCTGCTAAGTGGGAATCGGGAAGGGCGGTCACTTCTATGGGAGTGAGCGTCACTTCTAATTGAGCCAGGGTCAGTTTTCTTTGTGGGTAAAGGTCGACTCAGCGAGTAAAATGGTCTGATCTGTAGAATTCTTTCTGGTCATGAGACACGCACTAAAANAATAAAACAATTTATATTCTTTAAAATCTCACCTTTAGTACAAAATATCCCAGAGTATTGTTGCCTGCATCCTTTCAAACATTTACCGTTTACATCGCAAACGCCTTCAGCACAATTTTGGTTACAAGCTGATTAAAACAAAGAAATATGTGTTATCCAATACGATTCTCCTCAATTAAGATTTCACAATTTAACTTTCTCATATTCACATACCACTACATACATATTCTTACACTAACACAATTTCACATATTTTTAATTGCTCGAACTCAACAAATAATTAAACAAAATAACACACATCATCTGTCGATAAGAAGAAATAACACAGCCGAGCAAATGAAAATCTGCTAAGTGGGAATCGGGAAGGGCGGTCACTTCTATAGGAGTGAGCGTCACTTCTAATTGAGCCAGGGTCAGTTTTCTTTGTGGGTAAAGGTCGACTCAGCGAGTAAAATGGTCTGATCTGTAGAATTCTTTCTGGTCATGAGACACGCACTAAAACATTTGGCGAAAGGTAGATATGTCTTTTTTTTTTGTGCCCCTAAACATTGGAATTCTTCCCCATTACACATTCACAGTATTCTTCTTCCAAGGCCTTCACGAAATGTGTATTTAAAATTTCTTGTTCGTAGCATCCATTTTGTGTGTAGCCTCCATTAAATATTTTGCAACATTAATATGCATGTTATATTCCTATTTATTTTGTGTAAAATAGAAGAGTTTTTGGATGAATTTTTTTTCTAAATGTTTGGTTATATACTAATGCTCTATTGATTTAGTTTGACATACCACTTAATTTAAGTAAAATATATTTCTGAAATTTAATCAATTTTTTTCCCATAAGGAAAACTCAGTAGAGTAAATCGATTGAAACAGTTTATAATTTAGTCATATAGGTAAACGGTCAGTGGAAGTAGACTAATTAATATGTACATGTCATTAGATTGTTCAAAATGAGGAAAGCTTGTAAATCCTCCACTAGATACTAATGTCACGATAATTACTAATTAAATTATTAAAAGACAAGAACTTAATGTTTTTATTACTCAAGTTGCAGTATATCCCATAAAATCCTGGCAAACATCCATCTGAGCAAAGTCCTGTCTCACGTGAACAGATCTTGCCCATACAAGACTCAGGACATACTGAATGGAAATAAAGATAAAAAATAACATTTCAGTCAGCCGTGCTGTTATGTAAAAAATAATAATAATTTTTTATTCAAAATAATACAACAATCAAGACAAATAGGCAGCAGAAATATTAAAGTAATAGTCTCAACTAAGATTTCAAATACTCAAAGGTAATACATTTGTCTTATTTTCTTTTTAAAATTAAAAAAAGGACACACATTTTTCTTCTAGATTAACCTTTTGGGTCATATTAATTTATCGTTGTTGCAATTTAAAATAAATATTTAACGTAACGAATCGTTAACGAATACAGTGGGGGATAAATCAGTTTCTTCGACAGATTTTGTTGTCCCAACAAGTTAATACAAATAGCCGGCAGTTTGTTCTCTCTCTCTCTCTCGCTCCTTCCCTCTCTCTCGCTGGCTCCCCCTCTCTCGCTCCCCCTCTCTCGCTCCCCCTCTATCTCTCGCTCCCTCCCTCTCTCTCTGTTTCAGGGATAGTATGACTCACTATTTACCCTACCCTTCCACACAACATTCATGTGTGTTAGCGCAAACACAACATTCATCCCATGACAATCATATTATTTGGCACACCCACTATCTCCTTTCTAATATAAAATGGGATGAATGTTCCGTTTTCCATGACAACCTAAATGATTTGCCACACACACGTTCTCCTTTCCCATAAAGCTCATACGACCCTCTTCCTACTATTTCTCTCTGCTTCTCTCTTTGGATTTCCCCGTAACTAAGTTTTTACTAATTTTTTATTTTCGTTTTATTTGGTTACTATCTGTTAGCTGAGGAAGGCTCTTAGCCGAAACGTTTGCTGTTTTGTTACGTGCTGTCAGGCTCACTCATACTGCTTACATGTTATCCATCTACTAAAGCTGAGTGGAGCGAGAACATACAATACATAGAATGACCTAA
Organism: Radix auricularia; assembly: GCA_002072015.1. Classification (NCBI taxonomy): domain Eukaryota; kingdom Metazoa; phylum Mollusca; class Gastropoda; family Lymnaeidae; genus Radix; species Radix auricularia. The sequence continues at coordinate 118,992 of MUZC01001010.1, forward strand.
CAGTTTCCAGGCAACGATATCAATCTACAGCAGTGCTTCTCAATTTTTAGTGTAGTAGACCGTAGAAATAGCTTCATTGGACCAAGTACACGTGAGCTTTTTTTTCCTGTACTGATGCGGTACCCAAATGTAATATATTTTATTTTACTTGTTTCAATGTATGTGCTTATTGACCAAACATTGACAAACAATGAGATAATATTTACTGACAAATATAAGAACTCTCAACAAAGTGTATGGACAAAAACAAATTTTTACGGACACATTTAACATAAAATGTTGACCCTAAGACGAACGAATATTAAGCATACTCCAAGCATTGTAACACGCGTGAAGCTATGTAAAACATCATTAAATAAAATGTCATTAATTAAATATGTGACGAGATTTGTGCGGACTCTTTAGACTCAGTAACCACTAGCGACTGAACCACCCCGAGAGGAGGGGGGGGTAACCAGCCGTCTCAAAATTTGACAGATATGCGTGCATACTTTCTGCTACGGGGCTGAATAAAGGAAGTCCCAATACCATTGGTCATATTTTTTGTGACACAACCAATCAAGGATAATGGAAATCACATGACCATCCGAAATATAAGCCGTGCACAAACACCAACTCAGTCTTTTCCACTGCCCCACCACGGAGGTATTCTTCAAACAGATCAGTCACCGTGTTATATCAAGGAAAAGCCAGCAATCACCAGTCTAGTAAGAGTGAACTCTTATCTTATTTTATTCATGCACATTGATTATCACTTATATTTTATTATGGCCGATTGATATCAATCCTGTCCGATTGACATGGATTTATTACCCCACGGGACACATTTTACCGTGTTGGGACCCATGTATATTCTTACCAATAACATGTTTACTTAAATTATAATGTGCCTGCACACGCGATCTCCACCAAATAGATGGAGCAGCGTGTGTGGATGGTTAATTATATCTTTAGTTGTGTAGATTGTTTTAATAATTGCTGAACTCACGTGTGAGGTGTTCGCCAAATAGGCCGACACCCGTGATAGTAAGCATACACAATTAATCAAATTAGTATGTCAAATTGTTATACCCTTCTGGCGGCTTGCTCTGAACGGCTTGTCGTTGGAAGGAGGAACGTCATAGGTCTGTGAAATAGAAGATTCCCCGAGTCTTATTTCTATTTTCATAGACTGGTTCCTGGTACGCCCGAGTTTAGATGCATCTGAATTCCCGGGAGACGACCAGAGGTATTGCACACTTGAGGCTGTCGGACCACCGTCCCCCTTCTTGTGTATGATTGCTGTAGAGAGGAGTGCTACCCTTGCCACGCGACAGCAACTAGCGTCCGTGTCAGCCAAGGACACTAGCAGATCTCGTAGTGCTAACATCGGACCTAATCACATGAATCTCCGTGAATTAGGCCGATAAGCACAATCGTCACAGAGCCCTGTGCTCTTCAACCATCCGGCTAATCGGTGTTTTTACGCCGTTGAACCGAAGCCGTCCACAGGACGAAGAACGTCATTTGCAAGCACGTGGATAGAAGTTCCAGCGTGTACGATCGACCAGATCGACATCGCATCCTACACATTGTTTACCAACTCAGCTGACCGCTTCATTGTTTGTCAACACGAGAGGGACACCAATCCGAGAGCGCTGTCGTCACGTCGCCTGGAGACAGAAGTAGGTCGCGGCGTGATACAGTCACCGGAGAACGTCTCGGTGCAAGGGGCGGAGTTGACCTGGAAAGCTGACGTCATACAGCACGGCGCAGCTAGACCACCCGTGTCACCCGCAAGACCCAGTGACCAGGGACTACACACACTTAGTTTAAGTATAACCTTTAAAGAGACATCGGCATAAGGCAGGCCGTATGATGACACCTAGCTAGTCTATTTACTATTTGCTTTAAATAGTTAATATAAGGGCACTTCGTTATCTACCCAGTAATTTGTCATTGTATATATATTGTAAATTAAAGTTTATAATTTGTATTATACAACGGTTCTTGGTCTTAAGCATTTGCGGAGATCACTGAAGTATATCCTTGTGTGTGTAAAATAATAATAATAATAATACCCTAGACAACAGCCACATAACACACATTTCACCACAAAATAATTTAGTGGAACTTTTATTAAAAGTTGAATTTTTTTTCTGACTTGACGTCACATTTATTAAACATTCCCCATCGTCACAAATATATGAATCCCCCCAGCGCGTGACGTCATTTATTGATGGCCTCTAAAAAGGGCGGCACATTGGAGATCGCCCCGGGCGCCAAAAGTTCTAGCTACGCCACTGCAAGAAAGCTCTTACAGTTAATTCACAGAGCGCGGGATGCCACTAAAAAAATATAAAAATTAAAAATTTGAATAAAGACTATAGATATCACAAACATGATTTTTCTGATTTTTTAAACGTTGAAATTCCAAATTTTTTCAATTTATTTTACGTACGTCTTAATTTTTTAAACTGATTTTCACGGATAGCCAATTTTAAGACGAATCTTTACGGACTGTCCGTAAATTACAGTTGGCAACCCTGTTGACAAATTCCAAAGTAGTAAGTTTGCAAATGGAAGATTATAATGATATTTTCATATTTTCTTGTATTTTCATGATACCTTCTGAGGGCCGGTGTCAGGAAATAAAGTCTCCCCCGGAGAGTTTTTTTTAAAACGATTTCTTCCCCGGAGAAATTGTTTTAAAATGAAATATCCCCTGTTAAAATAAATTCCCCCCTTAATTATTTGAAATGATAAATAATTGTTCTATTAAACTTTATGATTTACAACACAATTTATATTTGTTCTACAGGCATTTGTGTATGATTATTGGGAATTCAACAATCATAAGCTCAGTCAGGGGCGTAGCTATTTGTAGGTTAAGAGGTTGTATGCCCGTAAAGACACATGTTTAAAGTTGTTTAATTACCCAGCGTTATTTAAAATAATAACAGACAAATAAAAATGAAATATAAAGATGATTAATTAATTCGAGAACGTAGCATTGGAGTCTTTCATTACGTTTGTAACACTATTTAGGATTTAAACGAAAGTTGCTATTTCTATTTGTGCATTATAATAATTAAAAATTATCTCTCTTCTTCTACGCTTAGAGTTTACTACATTTACTGCAACAAAAAATAATTAGCAAATCCAAGTAACCAAGGTTTGTAAATTTAAAAAAAAAAAAAGTTTAATTAAAAAAAAATAGTAAAAAAGCTTTTAAATGGGATTATTTTTTTGTGTAGCCGTCTCAAGAAACACAGGACATGCTAAAATTTATACACACAAAAGTTAGTTTACACGTTTAAACAATGAGTGTCGTAGCTAGGGTTGGAGTTTACCGATACGTTAAATTTATTGCGTTGCTCAGTTAACAGTATAGGTGAGGTGCACGCTTAGCTAGTTTGAAATTCGCGTGCTTTGGAATTAGTAAGGTATAAAGTCAATTACCCTACAGCCCAAGAGATTGAAGGTGTAGCTTAGAGGTGTTTTTTTTTATTGATGACATGCGCTGTTGTGTGTGTGTGAAATGATTGTCATCTTGTTTCCCAAGATAGAACAGTCAAACATGGACAAAGGGAACGTAAATACGTTTAAAACTCTCCCTAATCCTTTTGTAAGCTAACCACTTACTTTACATTTTTGTACGTATTTGTTTGTAGGCCATTTTATTTAATCGTTTTAAAATTATTTAAGTTAGTGCCTGATATAATCGTGATGTCCTGCAATGAATTATTTGAAATGATAAATTTAAAGTTTTAAGGCTCACTCTAATAAAATTTATATTTTGATGTAAGAAAAAAAGTAGTATTTTCAGACAAAAACACACACACACAATATATTAATACTAGGCTTTGTATAGTTATATACGGCCGGAGCTGGAGGCGAATTTGTGAACATGGAGGGATTCCGGATTTTCACGAACTGGAGCTTTTATAAATATATCTGTTTTATGGGTCTATCGGCCTGCCGGATTCGGCCGGATTAGGCCGTATTTTGGAAGCAATGATCTCCTGTACAGAAATTGCGTCTGCAATGTATAAAATAATTTTTATATCCATATACATGTTTTACATACATATTAGCCTGTCTATGTACGTATGTACGTATTTTTATGCATGTATTGTTTGTACATATGTTTATATTTGTACGTATTAATGTATGTATGTATATGTATATGTATGTATCTATGCAATGATGCATGGATGAATGTATGCATATATGCAAGCATGTGTGTATCTATGTATGTGTGTAAGTATGTTTAATATTTCGGCTAATGTTTATTACTCTGACCGCAGCGTCGCGTCTGTTCCGGTTGCTATGAAAGATAGTTGCTTCCCTTGAATTTTGTTGGTTTCTTATTTATTTATTACCTCCCCTTGCTGTAAAATGTAAATAATTTGTTTAGTATCATTATTGGATTTGTATTCATGCGCCGTGAGAAGGGGGGGCTCTCTTTTCCCAAGTATAAATGATTATATTCTAAGAACTATTTGCTGTGCTCATTTAGAAAAGGAGTGCTGCTAATTCCTTGGCGGGCTTTTTTTGACCATGTCGTTTCCATTAATAAGTAGCCATTTTTTGTTAGAATTTTCGGAAAATTGAAGATTTTAGGATTTGGGTTAGGTATAGCTTTAGAATTTTCGGAATATTGAGGTCCCAGCCATCATTCAGAACCTCATCTCGAGGGAGTAGTATAGAATGTCGGAAACAGGTATCATTTCTGGCGTACGCCAGAAACGTCACTTCCGGTCTATGACGTCACATGTGGTGGGCGTGGTTACTTCCGGGTTATGGTTGGGGTCATTTCCGGTTATGTTGGGGTCATTTCCGGTTATGGGTGGGGGTCATTTCCGGT
>MUZC01001011.1:0-13116 GCA_002072015.1 Radix auricularia
CTATTGACTCCATACATCCCTGTTGGACCTGTCTATTGACTTCAATTTGTTAATGCAAACTTTGAAAATATTCTTGAAATAAAACAAACAACTTGATAACATATATTATTTAGTCAAAGATTTTTTTTTAAAAAAGCTACATTAAGAATTAAAAAAATTATATTAATCAATTTAAATGAACAACTTTAATTAATTCAAATTAAAATCAAAATAATTCTTTAAAATTTCAAGATGTCAAACTGCAATGTGCTTGACTGTTATTGAAACATTACTTAGTAAAACTGTGCATCTTACAGTATGTAAAACAGCATGAAACTTATTGTATCTAATATTGTTTCATTATTTTTTTAAAATTGCAAATCAGAGAGACAATCCATAAATGACCCCACACATTGGGGGTGTGAGTCATGTAATAGTTACAGATTTGTGTAACTAGCAATTTTAGTATATTTTAATGTGGGTGGGGGGGAGGGGGGTACCACTACCTTTAATTTCATTTCTGGGTAATTGAGGCTATTTCTGGATAACTGAGTAAATAAATGATTAAATATGCACACAAAAACAACTAAATGAACAATATTTCATGACAGGTTAATTGATCACAGATATGTGCATCACTATTTAAGTTAATAATAATATCTACTCAGTTCAAAATCCTTAGGAGCTGAAATTTGCAAGTAGTTAACATTTTTATAAAAAGTTCGAAGTATTTTAACTTTACAAATTTAGTAGTTGTTAATTTTAGGATATGTTAATATACACTAAGTAAAATGTGTTGCTTGTATAAACTTAATAATAATAAATCTTAATTCTGGGTTTATTGAAACTAAGAAAATGTATTTTTTCAAAACATTTATGAACTATCCACTGTATGAAATCTTTAGTTACATCCCTTAAGTGGATGCTAATTGAAAAAAAAGTTATATATTAATAACAATATGTACCCAAAGCTTGGATACAAGAATCATCTCATGTTCAAAATATTAACAAATTGAATAGTCCATATTATTGTGTTGGTATAGTTAATTTATGTTATTTTTGTTAAAATGATGTATAATGTAATTGTGTGATATTTGCGGCATAGGGCAAGGACTCATACAGCCCTTAAGGTAGTTTAGAATGTGACATTTTAGTTGCTGTGTGAAAAGTTGGCCCTGTGTATGATTTGTTATACAATAAATTGATTAGAATTTCCCAGACCTTTTCTTTTTTTTGTTTTTGTAAACAGTTTCAGTCATCAGTCATGGCAATAAATTTGAATGAAATTATAGTTGCTGAGTAGCCACGTCCAGATTGATATTGGCAGACAGAATGGCTGGGATATTGGGAGACAGAATGGCTGGGATATTGGCAGACAGAATGACTGGGATATTGGCAGACAGAATGGCTGGGATATTGGCAGACAGGATGGCTGGGATATTGGCAGACAGGATGGCTGGGATATTGGCAGACAGAATGGCTGGGATATTGGAAGACAGGATGGCTGGGATATTGGCAGACAGAATGGCTGGGAATGATGAAATACAAATAACACCTTTACAACACAAATCAAAGTTAGGTTACTGATATAATGGGATTTCTCAAATGAACAATTACACATGTCATGTGGCATGAAGATATAATTTGTGAGGATTTGACAAGTGATACAAAAGAATGTAAACATGAAAGGGAGAACGTTGATGAGTTACTCAGTCATCGGTTATCTGTTGTTAGTTCATGCGGGATGCACATCAAAATCATGAAATAAAATCAGAGGATGTAGCTTGGCTTTTTGAAATTTAGAATGACAGAGGGTTGTCTGGTGTCTGGTTGAAATGGTAGACAAAACATTAAGGCAATGACATATAATCCTATGGACTAAAGTGAATCTGAGCAACTAACTGACGCAACAACTAGGACATTCTTTTAGAGACATACGAGTTGATGAACTTATGAAGATGATAATCTTCTATATTATAAAACCCAACTGTTCATCTTAATTTATATATAGAGTTGGTGCTTACACATTATTTTATTTATTTTAACATTCATTCATTTTGTTGTTTTGTATTTTTAAATTTTTAAGTAAACTAAAAGCTGTTTTCAGATAAGACCTTCGATGAGTCTATTATACTCAGTATTTACATAAATCTATTATGTTCTTTATGCAGGTAACACAAGCTAGTGAGGAGAGTAAACTTTAAAAAAAATGTTTAAATTTTAATTAGGGCTGCGGAAATTATCGATTAATTTCTCGATTAATCGGTTAAACAAATTATCGATTAAAATTATTTTAATCGATAAAATAGCAATTACAATTAAGAAGAAAATAAAGTAAATAACGTCATCAATTTATTAATAAATAATTGATTATTAATAATTAACAATAGTTTGCTTTTTTACGTACAAACTTCTCTATTTAAAAATAAAGATTTTAAAAGTATAAACTTTAAAATAATCTGTTTTATAAGGAAAATAATATAAAAAAAATTAACAATGTTTTTACTTAATTAACAATAACAAAATTAAATTGACTGACATTAAATTGAACTACTTATTTTTAATTTTAAAAAATGTCAATTGCCTGTTTTTGTTACTTCCCCTGAAATTTTCAGTTTAGTGACGTCATACTTCTTTTTTTAGCTTTAATCAAAATTATCAATTAATTATTCTGTAATTTTTCAAAAGTTAACGATTAATTTTAAATTAATCGATAACAGCCCTAATTTTAATATAACGTATTATCATTTATGTAGTAAGTATGCTATGAATGTTTATTTAACTAATATATGTATTGTTATTTCCATGTAAAGCGCTGTGAGCCCGGCTCCCTGCTGGGATACAGCGCTATATAAATTATAATTTCATTATTATTATTAATAGCAAGCTTCAAGAAAGCTTATATAAAAGATTTACTTATCTTATATTTATTTACCTGATTAATCCTTCCATTTACCAATTTAAACAACATAATAGAAGATGCCAGTAATTTAAGATTATTTTTAAAGCAATCAAAGTTTATTTCACATTAAAAAATGATTATTTAAAAAAAAAAATTAAAGAAGGGTGAACTGATAATCACAGAATACATTAAATTTCACTAAAATTATACAAAATATCCATTGTAAATGTTTCAACTGTAAAATTAACAATCATATTTCAATGAAATAATTATATCATTATCACTATTAGCTTGATCCATTTAAGGCATGCTCAAGGAGTCATTAAAATAATTCCAAAACATTTTTAAAATTTTGAAGCATTTTTTTTAATGAAACATTTTTAAAAAAATTAAACATTAAAAAAAATTCCTATCCTGTAATCTTTCACACTGGAATGTCAGAAGAAAAAAAACAACAACAATATAAAAACAAAAGTTGTTCATTCATCCACACTTAAGCTCTAATTTAAAAAATATGACTTTTTAAAAAAAAAATTTATTTTGGTGTGCTTATAATAATCTCCCCTTTTTAATCTCAACTTTAACAGCAATGGATCCCTGATTTGCCATCAAATAAAAAAAATTTACAAAATTACAAATTAATTTAACCCAATGCAGATGAAATGGACCAATCTAGAGGATTTTTAACAAAATCCAGAGATCTTAGAATTCCACAGGAATAAGAAAAACAGATGAAGATTTGCCATCATTTAATTGGTTTCTGATGTCTCTTTACTCCTGATGACAAATCTACTGGCATGAAGGTCAATAAACAGCATTCATATTTTTTTACAGCTAAACTGTTGGCCACCTTATTTGAATAACAAGGTTCTCTGTGAACTTTTGGTCATACCTAGATATCAGCGTTTGAAAACTTGATGGTTGTAGGCCTATATAGAGTTAGTAACTTGTTGTTCTGTACCTCATACAAAGTTGCCTCATGATACAGCTTTTATATTTTATATCATAATAGATTGATACATGGACTAAAACCCAGTGGCTATAACTCATTTTTGTTCCTAATTTAACTTAGAACCTTGTTATTCTAAGGTGGTGCAATGTCCAACAAGTCTCATAAACAAGCTAAATGAACAAGTCTCATAAACAAGCTAAATGAACAAGTCTCATGAAATGAACAAGTCTGATTCTCATCAGTCAAATAAAACCATTCCTGACTCATTGATCCCAAGTTTTTTCTGCAGCATCAGAGCGTTCCTCTTGAATTCTTTCTCAATAGCTTTCATGGCATCTTCATCTTTTGCAAAATCATCAATAAACTTTGGCCTCCGAGCAAAACCAGATTTGACCTTGACATTTATGGGGGGCTTGGAATCTAGTCTATCAGTATGGTTCTCAACATCGTCAAACTTGAGGTCAGAAAGCTCTGACCTGACATTTTCATTTTCAAGGTTACTGTCTGTATTCATGTTTGGATTTTCTATCTGTGATGCTGTGGAGTTTCTGTCATCAATATTTTTTACCTCTGTGGCATCTGAATTTCTCAGTTTCCCTGACTTTGGTTTGGCAGTGACGGGGCGTGTTGTTTCGTACTTAAGGGGGCGCTCGTTATTTTGTGTAATAAAAACTGTAAAATATAACCAAAAAAAAAACAACATCTTTTATAAATTAATTAAAATCTGACTGAAACTTCATTGGAGAATAAACTTCTTTAAACTTAAAAAAAAACTATGACTGTTTTTCTTATTGATGGTGTGTACCTATACCTTTATTTTGTCTGTGGAACTCAGTAGAACATATTAATGGAGTGTACCTGTACCTTTATTTTGTGTGTGGAAGTGGAACTCAGTAGAACATATTAATGGAGTGTACCTGTACCTTTATTTTCTGTGTGGAGTTCAGTAGAACCAGCACGGTGTAAACGAGGTTTTGAACGCTGGATGTCTCCTTGCTTTAGGCTGGAGGCACTGACAGGTCTTGTGCGCTTCAAGATGTTACTGTCGCTGACCTCAAACAAGCTCGTCTGAGAAATAATGGGAAATGTGAGAGAAAGCTGAGAGAAATGTGAGAGAAACCTGAGAGAAATGTTGGAGAAAGCTAAGAGAAATGTGTCAGAAAGCTGAGGGAAATGTGGGAGAAAGCTGTGAGAAATGTGGGAGAAAATTGAGAGAAATGTGAGAGAAAGCTGAGAGAAATGTGGGAGAAAGCTGAGAGAAATGTGGGAGAAAATTGAGAGAAATGTGAGAGAAAGCTGAGAAAATGTGAGAAAAAGCTGAGAGAAATGTGGGAGAAAGCTGGGAGAAATGTGGGAGAAAATTGAGAGAAATGTGAGAGAAAGCTGAGAGAAATGTGGAAGAAAGCTGAGAGAAATGTGGGAGAAAGGTGAGGGAAATATGAGAGAAAGCTGAAAGAAATGACAGAATATGACTTAAATGTTACAGCTGGAGGCTAGAAAATGTTTTTATAACTTTTAAATTGAGTTAAAGTTGATTGATTTTTGTTGAAGTACCCATTTGATAAAGTTTTTTTTTAATGTTACAAACAAGTAAATGGTTTTCCAAATTAAAAAAAAAAAAACTCTCACAAAACTGTCAAAGATCGTAAAGGTTGGTTTTTATGAGTGAATTAATATAGTAAATAAAATGTTGAGTAGCTTAGACAGAGTCATTCAAATAGTGTTTTAATAAAGGTTTCTGGTGAAAAGCTTCAAGCGTGTATCTATCCAACCTGGGTGTATCTGGTTGGGTCATTGTAAACATTAGGTGGTAGACGCCTTGGTTGAGACGAACTCCCTTGTCTAGGCATGTACTTTGATGGTGTAATTACATTGGGCTCGCTCATCTGAGAAACATTAATTACAAATATTCAAATTTTGCAGACATAAGACAAAAATTATTTGTTACTTTTGAACATAATATTCCGTTGATTGATTCCAATGAGATGTTGTGAGTGTACCTGAGTAGAGATCCCCTGATCTCGTGAAACTGTTTCCCCAACCAGATCTCGTAATGATACTTCTGCTCCATCGACCACTTCCTGGGCAGTTCTCATTCTTCGTGGCCCTGCAGACTGGGTTCTTCTTAGATTTCTGGATCCAATTTTCTGAGAGATTTAGTGGATGAGATGATAAAATATTCAGCAATATTTTAATCAAAATATTTAGCTATGTGTAGTAAATCAAAGAATAATATATTCAGATATTGTGATTATTGGCGTGAGAAAAATTAAAAGATTTTAAGATATAAATAGAGGAAGAATTATAATTTAAGTAATTCACACCGAGACTCATTCTGTGAGGATAATCTTTCATCTCTTTCCATGAGGCATTACTAAACAACAATCAAATAAAGCAGCAATGAATGTCACATGATAGTAATTAAGATATGATTGGTAGAGAGAGAGATCACGTGACGAATGGATCCCAGAGGGGCGAGTAGGCTAGTTGATAGTTGGAAGTGTGATGAGAAAGATGGCAGGACGCTCAACTGATTTTACTGATGTATAAAGTGTATATATATTCTTAGTGTTGGATTAAAGTGTAATATATTATGAAGGACTTATGTGTTTTGATGCAAGTTGCAATTTGTCAGTAACATGCCTACAAAAGTGAAAGAGGTCCAACTAGAAACTTTACATAGATATCAGTTACATTGAACAACAATTAATGAATTGTAGTTCATTTTTGGTATAATTATTAAAAATTAATTACAGTTACAGCTATTATTTTTGTGTAAGTAATTTTGTGAATAAAGTTTAAAATATCTCATGGATGGCTGTAGAGACTGCTAAAAAATCAATGATATTACAGAGTAAAAATCATATTTGTATTGCATTAAAATAGTATGAAAGTGAAATATCTTGACAAACCCCAGTGTTATGCAGCTGAACTTTATTCATATTGTTGTGGTGATCTTGAAGGACAGCATCCATGTAGAGCTGTCTGTTCTCTATATAATGTTGCTGATGTTTTTTGATTTCAGTTTGGACGGCCATATAGTCCCTCTCTAAAAGCTTTACCGAAAGTCTTTCCCAATTCTGCTCACATCTTTGCTACACAAGACAAAATAGTTTTCAATGTTACAGTTTGATTAATATAAATTAAACTGTTTGTTTTGAATCCATTTTATATTTCTTCTTTTAAATTTGTATTTATCTTAATCTAATTCATTTGGAAAAAATAAACATTTTAAAAATTAATTATTTAAACTTTTAAATGCGTTAAAAATTAATCCTACAGTTTTTGTAATTGCGGTTTCTACTGAAGAATTCGGTCTTGCATGTGTTCCACTTGAAGTTGCAAGATGATGTGGAGGAGTTACACCTTAAAATATAGAAAGTTATTTTTGGATCAAGACTTCACACTTGAGTGACTCGATAACATAACAATGGTGATATGATAATATAACAATGGTGATATGATAACATAACAATGGTGATATGATAATATAATAATGGTGATATGATAATATAACAATGGTGATATGATAACATAACAATGGTGATATGATAATATAACAATGGTGATATGATAATATAACAATGGTGATATGATAATATAATAATCGTGATATGATAATATAAAAATGGTGATATGATAATATAACAATGGGGATATTATTATATAATAATGGTGATATGATAATAAAACAATGGTGATATTATTATATAACAATGGTGATATGATAATATAACAATGGTGATATTATTATATAACAATGGTGATATGATAATATAACAACAGTGATATGAAATTTTGAGCTAAAGTGTTGGATAAAGTCACATAAAATATTATTAGGATAATTAAAATTTTCAGAATTCATTCATTAAATTCTGTCAATTCATAACATAAGAAGTGATCCTAAACAAATGAATACATTTTTAAAATTGCGTCATTTTTAAAATCAAGGTACTGCATGTATGAATTTACAAGGACTTTTCAGAATTATGAAATTTTTTAAGATTTGGTTTTCACTATTTAAATAAGATGTAAATTTCTGATAAGTTCCTGCTGTGCAGTACTTGTTTGCACCAATCTAACCATCTTTTAGAGACGATAGCAAAGCATCTTTTGTGAGTGTTTTAAGAAACAGTCCCTGCTTTACTCTACACAAATGTATATAGTAGTCTGATCTTCAAACACCTTTCTGGTACTTAACTTAGAATTACTTGACATGCTTGGCCCACACTGATTAATATCAGTCAAAACACAGCCTGATCACACTTTTCTTATCTACATCTTGCTAAAAGCAAATGCATTGTCTGCTATAATTTCCTCAATCAAAAAATCCCCAGATATTTGGTCTGGTTCCATAACCTTCACCTGGCAGAACCATTAAGATCTTCTATTTGATGATGCAGATCACCTGTACCTGCTGACATGTTTAGCACATTTGTGTTACATCTTATCTCAGTGCTTCACTTTACCACAGTGTTTCAACATAAGTTCATCCTTAAAATAAACTTTGTGTTTTGTTTCAGCTTGCTCTCAGCTCTTGTATGTGGTCTATGCATCACTTCCCTAGTGTATTGAGCATGTATGTCCAGGAATGCAATGTTAAGTCCTCTGTGACTTAAATGTTGTTTAATCTGACAAGAAATTTTCCAATCTTGTTATTAAAAATAAATAAATATCCCATACAGACCATGAAGGTCCATGGGAGCAAGTGAAGTAACGTTCACAAGTTTCATTGACCACTAACGAGCATGGGATTGTGTGGTTAGCACAATGCCCCGGGGGCCTTGCCAGATCCGCGGTTTCGAACCCGCGACACGGGTTCTTGCTGCGGTTCGGTAGTCCAGCTCGCTACAACGTAGACTACCGCGCCCCGCATAAATCTTGTTATTCACCTTTTGAAAATGGATGTGATGTACCCAAGATATGTAATGTCATTAACAATAAGTACATGGAAAACAGGGTATGAGTTAGCCTGACAGTACTTATCAAAACCGCTGTTTTGTTAAGTCCAGTCAGGTTAACTCATACCCTGTTTACCTGTTATCCATTTATTAATTTATAAGCCTGATTGCAGTCTCACTCCCATTTTGTTACTTAACAATAACCAGGTATTTTCTTTAAGTATATGCCTCTTTGTCTGATGCTTAGTCTAAACAACTTGCAGAAGTAGATTTACAAGTTAATTTAATTTTTTTTAGAGAATGAGTAACTTTGTGATAAGTCCCTTTAGGCACATTTGCCATTGGATTGCTCTTTTATAAGAATGACATGAACTTGATTGATATAGACCATAAATCATCTGCTTATTTTAAATGTTGCTCTTTGGGACAAATAAGATGGGCTTAGTTTTGTATGTGTTTGTGATATTTATGATTTCTGTACAGATAACATCTTCAAAGCTAAGGGCTATAATAACACTGCCAAATAGCAAAGAATTAGGCTATGATTTAAAAACAACAACAACAGTTTATTGTTCTGAAAGTAAAATGAAAACCTTTAAATCTGTAACATACCAACAATGTTGGAGAGATGGCCTGTAGCTATCCTGTCACCAGCCCAAGACCTGGCAAAATGTTTAAGGAAAAAAAGGGAGTGTTTATCATAAAATTGCAAACATAACTAATTTTATCTAGATATAATGAGTAAAAAAAAATTAATGAAATGAATAAAGTAAAAATTATTTAATCAAGTACTAACAATCATGTTGCCAAGTAAAAGCCATGTTTATAGTATCACTTGAACAAAATGGCTCAACTGATAGTCTCAAATAATATTGATAGGAAAATATAAAATACTACTGATACGTTTGTTATTCTTTATAAATAATGAAAATGCACCTTCTTATCAGTGATACAAGACAATTAAGCTGATCTGTCAGTTTTTTATTTTCTTTCTTGTAATGAAGCAGTTCTTTTTTTATATTTTGAATATCCTTTGGCCCAAGAATAGTCTCTGTTTCATTATCAGCTACCTTTGCTCCAGAAACATACAGCAATGTATTTCCAGGGGTCATCATTTTACTTACACTTTCACTTAAGCTTGCAGTGAGTTAATATTTGCTGACTATGTTTAGGAATATATTTGAAAAGCTTGAAAAGTTCAGAAAAGGGAAAACATTTTTAGGAACTTGACCAATATTAAATATGCCTGCAGAATAGGACTGCATAAAGCTTTAATTTATTGTTTCCTTACACAAATAGTTTGTGTAATTTGTTTTTTTTTTTAAATATGCCTGACAATGGCAAGTCAAATGATAGTCAAATACAGGGCTCTATTTACCTCATAAATAACAATTACATCAATATTATTCATTATAATTTATAATTATATTACAGTTAAAAGGGTTACAGTAATATTAATATTACTAAAAATTTTAGTATAATCTACTGCTGCATCTAGAAGTGATGCTTTTATTTTTACAATTAATAATAAGAAGTCTAAAAGTTTTGGTCACTAACATAACATTTAATGCCTTCAACAGAACTAGCAACACAATTTTAAAAAATAGTGGCTAAATGCATTATTTTCCGGCTGAGTAAAAGTGATTGATACAAATTGACATAACATACACGTAGCAGCCATGTTGTTTACAATGGGTAGTAACAAAATATTTTTAAAAAAGATTAACTGGAATTATATTACTAAAATAATAACATATTTATTATATAAATAAATTCTATGTTTGAAAAATCCTAATATCATTTAAGTTTTAAAATTTTTTAAGTCATATATATTATACAAATATTTTTATAATTGAATAAAAAACAACTGAATTAGAGATAGAATATTTTTTTATACGTTTAGAAAGGATGACATCACTAATTTAGATTTTTAAAAGAAATCAGAACTATAATTCAACATTAGTCAATGCATTTACCGACTTCTAAATTTAAAACAAATACAATTAATTTGATATATTAAAATTCAAGTTAGATATAAGAAAATCTTTTTATATTTTTTAAATCAAATTTAGTAATAAATTTATGTCTTTTGTTACTTACATACTTTCCGTTTGTATTATTATTATTTATTATTATTTCTATAAATATGGAACTTATTGACAGACAGACACCAGAGTGCCCTAGAATAGATTAGCGGAATATGGGTATATTGGCATTTGGTTACTTGATGAACTTATAAATGTATATTTCTGTTCAGTGGAGCAGAAATATACATTTATAATTCTTGTTTATTTAATTATAATCTACTATATTTTTTGTTTTAAACATTTTTTGGCTTTAAGTCGTTTATATCGATCCAATTGATGCATGCATTTTTGTGAGAAACCAAAAAATTTGCACACTAAAAATGGTAAACTGTTAAACTTTGCACAATATTTTTTATATATTTTTATTTAGCACAACAACAGGCAAACCTTAGAGAGAGCATTGATCCCCACTTAGCTGTTTTTTGTTTACAAAAGCGGGCCCATAAAGAATAATTTTAGATCTACGCGTTTTCCCGTAATTAAACCAAAAAAAAAATGTTCATGGGGTAAGGAATTGTTTTCTATATTTGAAATACTTTGTATGTCTTTAACTGCTTTTATGTTTCGGGTGCGTGGTGGAAAGAATACGCTTTGTTGTCATTGTAGGGCGAGGAAGATGCTTGGGAGTTAGTCTGGATATTTACGCTTATTTGGTTCTTTACACCCCCTCTCTCTATCTCTCTCTCTCCCTCCCTCTCTCTCTCTCTCTCTCTCTCTCTCTCTCTCTCTCTCTCTCTCCTGTTTTATCTTATTTTTTTCCATGAGGTAATTAACTGTTTTCTCTTTTAAAAATAATTCACTAGAGGGGAGCGAGAGGTGCTGACCTCACCGGGTGACCAAAAAAAAAATTGGCACTGGAAGACTGGGAGGAGTTCTATGGATTAGGAGCCGTGCATAAATGACGTCGCGTGCCTAGGGGGCTAGGGGGGAGGGTGTCATGCATTTGTGACGATGTGTGACGAGAGGGAGGGGTGTGTTTAAAAAAAAAAGTGAAATCACCTCAAAACGTTCAACTATAAATAAATAAATAATTTGCCACGTGATAATTTTCATTTAGAAGATACGGGATATTTGTGTATGTGTGGGGGTGTCAAAGCTTTGTGACGTAATATCGAAAAAAAAGGGTTGGGTATAAGTTTTTATAACAAAGTATGACGCGGGGTCCCGATGAGCAAGTCTGCGGCGTATCCTATGTCGTGAGTCATCTTGTTCTTAATAATTGTAATAAAATATTTTGTTTCGGAATTAATTTGAAGCATGTAATGATTTCGATCATCAGTGACACCGCTCAAAATTTAGCTTTCACCAAGAGTGATTAATCACAAACTTATTTTCATTTCGTTAGTAAAAAGCTTCTTTTTTAATTATTAACACCTATTAAAGTTATTCTTGAAACTTATTCTTTCGCATTGATTTGATAATGTCGTACGGTTATGGCCAGCAAGGAGGTTATGGATATGGACAACAACAAGCTCATCCTGGACAACCAGCTCCTGGAATAGATCAAAATTGGCTCTTGGGAATTTTTCAGAGGTATGTTAATTTAATATAGTTAAGTACATTATTTAATTAATCGTATAAAGAAATAGTTAGAGAAGATATCATGAATAACACACTTCACATAGGGCCTAACGGGCCTAATATAATTTGATTCAATTTGAACATTGATATCATTGTTATTGTTATATTATAGTTTTGGATGTGGCTAGCGCTACGACAATTTAATTTTGTCGTAGTGGCAGACGACCTGGTCGGATGTTGCTAGCGTTACATGTCGTAGCTCTAGTCAGGAAACTAGTGCTACGACATGTTGTAACAGCAGACGATCCGGCGGGATGTTGCTAGCGTTACGACAAGATTGTCGTAACAGCAGACGACCCGGTCGGATGTTGCTAGCGTTACGACATGTCGTAGCGCTAGTCAGGAAACTAGCAACTTCTGCTATGACTAGTTTTAGTCACTCTTTGCAGTAAACACCTGCAAAGAATTAAATCTTAAGAAACTCATCTGTAAATTGTATACGCATAAATATATTAAAATACGACATTATTTGTGTGTGTATTAATTCTAAAATCTAAATTTATTTTAATAAATTATTTAAATAGATTTTGATTTAATTTTAGTATTGGTCTACTGATTATAAATATATCAGCTGATTTTGCTATACTATAGTATACTTGTGTAAGTGATGCCGATGCATTAAAATTTAGTTTACCGTAAAGCCTAAAGCCGTAAATGAAAATCCTCAAGCAACTGATTCGCGCACAATCGCAAGAATGTAGGCCTAAAATAATT
>MUZC01001011.1:34211-55177 GCA_002072015.1 Radix auricularia
TCTCTTACTATAATAAATTTATACCGAATTTTTCAACTTTAACAGCACCATTGACAGACCTAACAAAGAAAGGTAGACCGAATAATATATGTTGGACTGACGAATGCCAACAAGCATTGGAGACAATCCAAAACCATTTAACAAATAACCCTATTTTGATTCTCCCCAACATTGAGGATAAGTTCATAGTTCGCACGGATGCGTCGATGACGGGATTAGGGGCGTGTTTGATGCAGAAGAGAGACAACATACTCCATCCAGTTAAATATATCAGTCGTAAATTAATGGATAGGGAGACGAGATATTCAACAATTGAGAGGGAATGCTTGGCCATAGTATGGGGAATTCAGAAATTATCATACTATTTAATGGGTGCAAAATTCACGCTCCAGTGTGATCACCAAGCGTTAAAATACCTAAATACGACTAAATTTGAAAATTCACGGGTTGCGAGATGGGCCCTGATTTTACAAGAGTACAATTTTGACATTGACTACATTAAAGGGGAAGATAACATTATTGCAGACTTTTTATCTCGGCAGTGAGTAAAGTAGGCAGTGAGTTGTGATCAGTGAATAGGCAAAATTCGGTCGAGTTACGGCGACCAGGAGATAAAGGTAGACACAGGACATGGTTATGACCTCCAAAGTCAGTGCAGGTCAAACACGAGTTTCATTGGACTTGGACAGCGAGACTGAATCAAAAGACCTTGACTGAGAAAAAGGACAGGGTTACGAAGAGCGAAAGAGATAGAACGGTCGTGTGGGTCCTTGAGAGCTCATGATATATTAATAATGTTGATAGTTCCATGAGATTATGATGTGTTAAAATATTGTGTATGAAGATTTTTTTTAAAATTTTGTTGCGGATCATTATGAGTATATATGACGGTTATTATGATAATGATAACCGGTGGTGATGGATAGATAAATTGTTATCTCCATAGACAGTATTTATTGATAGATGCACATGATTGCGATATAAGTGATTGTAATGGGTTAAATACAATCATGCTGAAATATAGCAGTTGGATAAGTGGTTATCCCTGTAAGATTACCTCATGCTGGAGGCAATCCTGTAATAAATATCGTAAGAATTTATATGAGGAACCAGTAGAGTCAGTTAAAGCAACCTGTGTAACCTATTAATATAATAATCTTGAATATTCATGTTGTAGATATGTTATGATTTTGATTATTTACACAATGAGAATGTGGGTTATGCCAATAATGAGGATCATGTACTAGTGGTTTAGCCAGACCTGTATGGCAGGGGAGATAAGCTGTGGTGGGATATAATTTACTACGTCCTGTGCAACAGGAGTGATGGGCAGTTTTTGTTATACAATTAACCAAGCTCCTGTGTGGCAGGAGTGGCGGGCTGTATTTATATCCAATAGGACTATGGCTATAGTGGGATAAGAGATCTCAATAGCAAAGGTCCCGGTAAAGAAATTAATAATAGAGCAGTGGTTGCTCCTTAAAAGGTCCCATGAGGTGGACAAGTACTAGCATTGTTTGTTTTGCCTAAATGGTAATTTTGTAATTTGTAAAAATATGTTGTTCTTGGGGTTTGCCCCCTGAGATCTTGCGTATATATAATTTTTTTTTTCACCTGGGATCGTGTATATATATATGTATATGGTAGGGGTATATTGGTATAAAAATTGATTATCACTTATGTCTAACAATGTAAGACCTCGCATGTGTAAATTTTGTTTCTTATTGCTGCTAAAATGAATTATTTTTTTAGACTATGTAACTATGTAATTCGAGTAGAGGACTGCTTCCTTTCTTTAAAGCGGCAGTAGGATGTTTTCCATGATGTAATAGATTAAGGTATTATGAATATGATGTATGTATATTATGTTGTTTCATGTATTGAGGCCAATTTTTTCATGATGTGTTATGAATGTTTAGTGATTCCATACCCTGACTTGTTTTGATTGTGAGATTAGCAAGTAGAATCTAACGGAAGAGGGGGGATATGTCAAGGTATGAGAATCACTGTCACTGAGTTGTTGTGAGTTGTGGTGAAAATGTTATGAACGGTGTTCAGTTGACGGACATTTGAATGTCACGCCATGACTTGAAGAGTGCGCGCAAGGGCTATAAATAGTGTGGGACTGTGTAGTGTGAGAGAGTCGAGTGGAGTAAACGTCTGAGAGTCGTGCGGACGTTAGGCCAGGGCTGTGCTTGTGAGACATTGTGTTATCAAGGTTGCTCGAACATTGTGACCACCGGAGCCTGTATGCCTATAATTGGATGTCTCGATGGCTGTATTGACTTCAGTGTAATGCAGATAGTGAAGGATTTATACGTGTATTTCTACCACAATAAAGAACATATTATATTTGACAAGAGTCTGTCTTAATAAGATTATATCCAGAACCCAGAACGCAACAATAGCCAATATTCGCATCAATTTATCAATGTTTTGGTGATTGGCATGCAACTTTTCACCTTGTGGAATTAGTAAAAAAAAAACCAACTAAATAAATATAATTAAAATTTTTTTAACAATGTAAATACATAAAATGAGCAAGGAAAGTAAATCAATATTTACCTGTAAGTACAAAGCATGAGCCAGGAACGGAAGTTTTCTTAACGTTCTGCCACTCAATCCATGACTTTTACTAAAAATGTGAAATAATATTACATTGAAAATATTTTAAGGTTTTCATTTTTAAATAATGTATAAAAGACATGATAATGTAAAAAAACACACAAAAAACGCATTGTAAAGCATTTAAAAATCTGCACTGAAAAGAATATGAAATTGTTAAAAATAAAATCATTTTAATTTTCAATAAGCACATAGAAATTTAGCCGATAAAACAATTCTTAAGTTTTTAACATAAAAAATTTAAGTGCATAGTGAAATTTATCATTGTAGTAATTGTTTAATTTACATAAAGAATAGTTCAATTGTATCTGAATTTGAAAATGAGAACAATTTTAAATCCCACCTTGCCACATTGTACAGTTTGAGGCTTTGCAATGTTGCTCCATTTTCCATGAATCTTGTAACCTCTAGAGCTCGTATGTCTATCAGTTGATGGGTGGGACTAATGACACCACACTATGGAAGGATAATAATTTGCATTTAAAGTATATATATATATATATATATATATATATACAGCTCCTCAACCCAAGTGTTATGATAAAAACTATTGAAAGTGAAAATGTTTCAAATCATTATAAGTTCTAAATGTAGACATTTATATCAGTAATTATAAATTTGATAAAATCTTTTATCAACCCTGTAAAAATTATTAACTATGTGCTTTTCAACAATTATTTATAAGCCTCCAACCTTCATTAGTTCTTTAATACAGGACAGATAAATTGTGTAAATGGCGCGCACAGATGGTGGACCAATAAATTGCTTAATGTCAGCTCTATCAACAAAAGCCAAATCAATTGCACCAGTGATGTTGGAAGTTGTTAAAATAAGTACATTCGGATATCTGGTGAAAGCAAAAATTTTGTTTTGTAATAGATTACAAATAGATTTCAACTAATCTACAATAGATTATAGTTTACATAGGCATCCCTGATACATATTTCTTCTTATTTCTTATAATAATGTTTTTCATCAATTAATGTTTTTTGCCATCAATGCATTGAAATTTGGGCTTGAGATTAAAAAATATTAATTAAATGAATTGCTCTAACACAAATAGAATGTATATCAAACCTTTTGATTTGATCGAGTTGAGTTAACAAAGCATTCACAACTCTAATGGCATCAGAGGGTTCCACACCATTCATTGAGCTTTTCCTTGCTGCTGTTAAGCTTTCTACCTGAAATCAGTTGTAATACATACTGACAGAATTCTATTAATATGTATACCACAAATCTCACTTATATAAAATTTTGGCAAATGCAACAATTTTTGTTTAACATTAGCTACAAAAACTGAAACCATTCAATTCAATGTTAAGTTTTAAATAAACAAAATACAAACATGATTAAAAGAAAGCCCCACTGTGAACATTACAAAGCTACATTATACCTCATCAATCAGCACACACACTAAGGCTTCTGGGTCTTCCATCAATTCTTGGATCTTTTGGAACATCTTCATAACCAACTTACCACTCTGAAAATGTGGACAAAATTAAAGATACACACTAACTGGAATTAAGTCACAATTTAAACTTTTAATTTGACCAATATTTATCAAATCTATATTTATTTGAAATTTTAAAAATATTTATTCTCATCCGATGTTCCCTCCCAGGTATTTTGGTCCGCAGGCAAAGTGTTAAACTTGTGTGCACAGTTGCACAGCATCAATTTTTTGTGTGCAAAATTTTACACCCCACAAACGCAGATATTATGTTAAGTTTATCCAGATTTGATTACCTCAGAAAACCACTTTGAGAAGAGACTGTGGCTGTTGATCTCTACAAGCTGACCGTGTGAATATCTGTCTGAGAAACGTATGCACAGCTTTTGAGCCAGGGCTTTACACAAAGATGTTTTGCCAGTACCTGGTGGACCTTGGAAATACAACAGACATTTTTTTTAAAAAATCACCTCTCTTTGACAGTATTCTGAAAAACAATGGCACTTTTATTAAAGACGTTTATGCTATGCGTGGATACATTAAACATTCAAAGTACTTGTTTTGTCTTATCTATACAGAAGATTATTGCGGCCACAGACAAGCCGGTTGGCCAGTGACGCAGTGTTCACAGATCACGGCTATGAAGGTTTTACGCAATACCCAGCCACCTTTGTTTCCTTGTCTAGTGATAGGTAACCATTTGGAGCTGGGTGGACTTAGGGAAACCCTTGGCCCCAGGAACAAATCCCTGCCTTCACAACGATTCAAACCTGTGTCTATCGGCTTGGCAGCCGAACACGCATGGCAGTTGACCATTGTGCCTCCTAACTATATACTTAACTATTATTTAAATAAGTATAGTTCATGTCAACTTAGATGGGACAAATAAATATCCAAGAATATTATTATGACAAAGATAGAAATACATTTTAATTGAAGTACAGGACACAATCTTATAAGGATGCTAGACAATCTCTCAAAACATTTGTTAACAATCTTTTTATTGAAATTAAAGATATTTTCATCAATTCTTTTCTTAAAGAATAGTATATAACAAAATTTATAGCACTATTTTTTTACCATGAAGTAAAACCACTTTGTTCCATGTGATGATATTGCTGTCCACCAATTTATCAGAGAACATTAGAGTTGTTGTGGCATAATTCAATAGCTGGAGATGAGAACCATAAGAAATTTATTGATCCATTGATTTTGTAGGCTATCAGTTACAGTAAAAAAAATAACCCTTACTGTATCTCCAAATACATTCTGGAAATAACAACAATGTCATTTAAATATTTCATTTACCAAATCATCTTAAATTTGTAAAATGTGATTGGCTTTTACAAACAATTTAAATATACAGAAATAAATTTCTCATTTTTTTTTTTAGGAGTTGTCGCTTCAACTTCTCAATCTACTACTTGTATCAGTATTGAAAATTAGTGGTACAGATAGAGTATCTTATGTTCTGATCTGTATGGGTATGAATAAATATGTTGATTAAAGTTAAAGATGAATGAATTAAATATTGCCAAGGCTATTGCAAATATTTATGGTAAAGAATTTTATAGGGGATAATATACAAACTTGGTTTGTGTTAGTGAAATTATATTATATTCAAATTTCTCAAGTTAAATTTAATCCTTTTAGAGAATTTGCATTTATTTTTGAAAGTCTTGACCCACTTAAATATATCATTTGTCTCCTTGGCTGCTATTTGGTGAGTTAAGGTTGTTATTATAATTTTCGTCCAAATCAGTGACCGATTAAGAGGTCAGAAACAAACAGAAAGGCTCACTACTTCTTAGTAAATGGAAAACATGTAAACAGGGTATGAGTTAGCCTGATTGATACGTCCTGTCAGGCTAACTCATACCCTTTTCACATGTTTTCCATTTACTAATTTATAAGCCTGATTGCAGTCTAACACCAACATTATGTTTACTACTCCTCAACTTGTCTCTGTGGACAGGGAAAGAAACAAGTGGTGACCCATTAAGTGCCTAGGCTCTGGTAGCTTTTTCCAGACCAGGTCTGCAGGACTTTAAATGGCATTCGTCCAACTGAATTGTACCCTTTTAACCCACTCAATAGGTCGCAATTTTTGTAAGGGTATGCAGTAAAATTTAATGTTAATAATCCATTTCACGTGATGATTTAAAACTGCTTTGCTATTTATCAAAACTATATCATGCTGCATATCAAAATTTAAGGGGAGGTGCTGGTCAAAATTCTAAAATTTGTATATAACGTTCTGAGTGATTTTAAATTAAATATTCTTATAGGGTATAACAATAGATTTAAATTACACTAATTTTTTTTTCAAAAAATTTTTTGGTTTCCATGGAAACTGAAATAAACATCCGCCATTTTGTTTTTTATGGTAAATTTCAAAACGCTAAGGCTTTTTTAAATTAATAGTTATTGCTTTCAAATTTCAAATATAGATAATTTATCATGTTATAAAACTTTGAATAACGGGACTTTTCTATAGATGCTCTAGTTTAGAAAATAAAAATTCACAAAAATGGTCTCCATTTTTTAGGTCAAAATTATGGGTTATGGGATATATTTTTATCTGTATTTTCCTTTGTAAGGCAGTTATCAAAAAGTTAGGTTATTCAAATCTTTATTTGTGTCTAAAGATCACATAGAAAAAATATGGAGTAATTTGCTCAATTAATTAAAAAGTTATAAGGGTTTAAGTGATCAAAAACATCGAAAGCGAGAAAACTGAAAAAACGACAAAATTTCTAGAAATTATTAAATTAAAATTTTATTTTGTATAATTACTGTAAATAAAATAATTGAGTAGCTTAAGCTTGATCTTACACATTACTTTCTAGCTCCTGAAATCTTTTCCTTAGTGTCCCTTCAAAGCATTTTACTTTTACTCTCCGCCTGTAATTTTCGCTGCTTCGTGCAGTTATTTCATTTTTAGTTCAAAATTACTTTATAGTCTCAATCCCAAAGCTGAATTTTCATTGCAGACATAAATGTAGATCTTAAGTTATTTTTTAACACTTGGAATACTAAGATTTATACACTTTGACTTCAATAAAATTGAATTGAATTCACAATAAATACTTTCAAATTGAAAGTGCTTGGGCTTGGGCCTGTGTTGGAGAGAAATAAACTTCTTTTTTTGTCAGGGTTATCTTTTATGTACTATCTACAGATGTATCCTAGCAAGAGCACGGGTTAAAGTTAAATAGCAATCTAGGTCTAGTTTTATTTATTGATTATTAATTCTGTCCAATGCATATCTTGTCTTAGTCTTATTATCTCTAGTAAATACTAATACTATTACTATTATTGCTATTACTAGTTCTAGTGACAAAAATACGCTAGCTCATAGAATATTTTAAAAATTATTTGGGTAAAATTAAGCACAGTAGACAGTAGCTATTAATTTTGCTTTTATCACATGAACGTTATATGTTCTTATTATTACTATTGGAATGGACGCTAAGAGTACTAAGACGCTTTAGACTTATATTATTATAAGTTTTAGTTAGTTTGAGTTTGAGACCGAGTCCGAGTGATGAGAATACAAGACCCACCTTCATATTTACGTATTTCACGCTAAAGTGATCGATTTGAAAGTAGTTTTAGTGTTAATATAATAGCATTGTGCTATAGCACAAAACTCTGAATTTTATTATATGAAAATAGTTTATCGGAACATTTTTTCTTGTTTACGTAGAAACGGAAGTAGTCTAAAGTAATTTCCACGGCAATAACCAATCAAAATCCTTGGTTTATTGAAAGGTCAAGGGTTATGCATACGAAATGTGGAAACCCCATAAGTAGGTCAAGAAAGTGTCATTTTTTGAACGCGAATCAACAAATGCAAGATTGGGTAAATTTTGATTGGTCGGGAATTTATATTCATCTAAATCTAGAGAAATCCAGCTTTCCACTGATACCACCTTCGATGGGGTTGGATGATTTCAAGTACTTGAATGGAGACAGTAAAAATACTGTATTTAGTATCAAAATACGACTTTACACCCCCTTATAGGGTTAATAAAATAATATTTTAAAATATGTTCTAATATAATATCACAAAATTTTTAATATGATTTATATTAAAAAATGGCTTTAGAAACCAAATAAATCGAAAACTAGAAATCCTTAAAAATGTAATTTTTTGTCAAATTTTGACCCGCACCTCCCCTTAAGCCATTGAAAAAGGAATGTGTTTTTACTATTAAAAAATGAGACAAAATTACCCAAAATTAACCTTTAGGGATATTATTGTATGTTTATGTTAAGATAAAATAGGAAAAAAATAATTTTTTTGCTGTCATCTCAAGCTCATAAATCAGGTAAAAATAATCCAATCAAGTTCATATTTCTAACAAAAAAGTGTTATTATAAACCTAAAACAACTGGAAAGTTTAATTGCAATAGCTCTAAAAATTATCAAGTTATGAATTTTTTCCCTCGACATGTTTAATTTGTTATAAAAATTCAACACTAAAGAAGTTATACTCAAATATTTACAGATATTTACAAAAACTTAAATTTTTGTAATCACAGTCGACACTTAGTCTTCAAATTTATCATCATTTGAAATTAATTTGTCCATTCAATTCAATTTATTTGCTTGATCATCAGTCATAGATCGAAAATTTAATAGATTAGTACTAGGATTAGTACACAATAAGCCATTTTGATCAGCTGTTTTTGTTTACAAAATTTTTTAACGGAAAAAACAAGCACAAAATACACTTAACATGATCTAATCCTTTCGAAATTTCACACAACTGAAGTTGAAACTCTTCTGAATTGAAGTCTTATAAGCTATTAATAAAATAGTTTAATGGAAAAGTCTGATTACTATAAAAATGAAACAAACCATCGGTGACGCAGAGAGTGGCTAAACATACACGGCTGAAATTGCGGTGATGCACACTGCAGCAAAACGTACTAAATGGGTTAAGGAAGATAAAAATAAGTGGACACTTTCAATTATAACTCTGTAAGACCATTCAAATTCATTAATGAATTCAAATATTTACCTTCCTTTTTTTCCTTACCCTAATTTTGATAGCGTCATCATAGACTAAGCTCTCCCACAGACCATGAAAGTCAGATGCAGGTAGGATCCAGTGACTTGCTGCAGACATGTTTTCCTCATCTAGTTCTTCTGTCCCAGCTCCGTCGGTGTGCAGTTGGAACACATGAATTTGGAGGTTTGCTGTAGTGAGATCAATTACCTGAGAAAAAAATAAATTAGAAAATGTAATTTAATTCATCGGAAAAAAGAGAGAGAGACACTAAAAGGAATCTTGTGTGCGCTGAAAGTATTGTTTGAGACTCCATTGTTGAAACATTTGACAGTTAAAAAAGTTTTTAAATGTGATTGAAACATTTAATTTTTTTTCAAATCCAATTAAATGATTTTAAAAAATTATATTCCCCAATTCGTGATGAAAATTTAACAAAATCATGACCTAATTTCTAAATGAGTTCCCCACACTTCAACAGAAAAGATTTATGAACATGCTGATGATTATAAAAACCTTTTTTTCAACACCAGGCAGTTCCACATCACAGAGTGCTATGTATTTGATATTCTGTTGCATAAATGGCTCTTGAAATTCTTCTATCACAAAGTCTCCAAATGCCGTTTTCTTAGCTCTTAACAGTTCAATCACTTTATCTTTAAGCTGGCTTCGCCGCACAGTGCTGCAAATAAATATTAACATTTTCTGAAGAGTTTTCAATGGCTTATAATACAGGTATATGTATTTCAAACTTGTCTCTCTGTTAAGATCTACATCCTAACTTCAATTAGGTATGGGATGTTCTATAATAGACTAGGCAGTTATTAGCAAAATATTTCACACATCTTTGAACCTTATCACTACTGAAATAGTCCAAGATAAAAATATAAAATTGATAGTAGACCAAATAAAAAAGCAACAAAACTAATTGAAAAATAAAATAATCACAATAAAAGATCTGTCTCAGAAAAGCTGAATGTAAAATATTATTTAATTAATGTGTTTCTACTTTGTTAAATGTTACTTTTAAACAAAATTTTGTCATTAATGAAACATCAATAAAAATTGGAGAAAAAAAAAGGAATATTGAAGTATTCGACTTCCATGCCGTCGTAGCTTAACATGGTTAAATGTGTAAAAAGTGTGATAATAAATTTATTGTTTAAAAATTTTCTAAGAATATCTCTATTAACAATTGTTTTTTTTACATCACCAGTTGATCACCTGCATGGACTTTGTAAGACCTCAATATGATAAATATTTGTATCTCTTGATTCCATTTTTGCATCTGTTGAAGGAGGAAGAGCATTCTGAAGTGCTAATATTTGATTAGAATCCATCTAATTTTACCTGGTAAAAAACAAACATTAGAAACAAATTAGATGTTCAACATTAGCACTTACTTTCTTAATTGTTAAATGGGCAGATTAAGCAAAGAACAAGCAGCAATTCTTAAACGTTAGTACGTTTTTAGCGCATCATTCTTTACGTTTGACATTTGATACCCTTGGAAAAAGTTAAGGATTGAATTTACACTGACATTATCAGTTATTAATTGAGGTTCTAAGCAGTGGCGTAGCTAGAGCTTTTGCCGCCCGGGGCGGTCTCCAATATACCGCCCTTTTAGGAGCCGCACATAGATGACGTCACGCAACGGGGTGGGGAGAGAGGAGTCACACATTTGACGTCATTCAAAAAGTGAAACTTTAAATAAAAATTCTACTTAAATATATGATTACCGACACTTTTTAAAATTACGTTTTACATGGCTTCACGCGTGTTACAATATTAGAGTGTAGCTTTACACTAAAAACATATTTAAATGGGGAAAAAATAGCAACATGCTCATTTTTAAATAGAAAATACGGCTATTATGGGAGGGGGAAATCTTTGTGACGTAGCATTGAGGAAGGGGTCTTAGCTTTCTTGACGATGTGTGACGAGTGGGTAATAAGGTGATAAAACAGCCAAAATCGCGTAGCGTCATTTATGGACGGCCCCTTCAGTCAATAGTATAATGTTTTTATAAAAATAAATTAATAAACATGAATAAATCATTGTAAATAAAACGAAGTTCATTGTAAAAGGTGGGGAACATTTTTACCATTCCATGCCCTTTCTAGGTAAGCAGTAAAAGAAGAGGCCGCATAAGATGATATACCTATAAATACACATTATAAAAATACAAGATAGTTTTTTTTGAAGGCCACAAGAAAGTTAGTGAGGTCTCAGGTCCCCCACCTCTCCCCAAAAGAGGCAAAACATATTCCAAATTTACACCCCCAAAATATTAGCAATTAATATGCTTTTATTTTTTATTTATAAATATGTGATTTTTTTTATAAACAAAGAAATTGTTTACATCAGTTTGCAAACATATTTATACATTTACTTACTTACCTAACTTTCATAGTAGAAAAATCATTTATAATGTTATCAAAATTTAATTTATTTGTACTATCTTGTTCTAGCTCTGTAGACAATATTGCAAGATTTTGTTGTCTTAAATCACTCATTTTGGAAACATTTTTTTTTTCAACTTCAGTTTGGAGAAAGCTCCTTTCACAACTAGATTCACTGATAGTAATTGTTGAAAAAAATCTTTGCAAAATTATGTTGGGTAAAGAATTTTCCAATCTATACTGCTGAATATATTTTAATAGATCAAGGGGGCATTCCCCCTTGTATTTCTAACCTATTGCCTCTACTTGTAGTGTAGGTCCAACCAGGGCTAGTCTTAGGCTATTGCAGCCTACGCGATCGCAGTAGGCCCCGCACTTTCATAGGCCACACCTATCTTAATTTTCTCTTATTATCTTTATCAATACCTTATCCCTACTCAAACTAGGCCCCACGCAATTCTTCTCGTATACTAAGCTGCATACGAGAAGACCGGCCCTGTGTACACCCATAAAAACCTGGATCCTTTCTGTTTCAATATCGAACTGTTCTTTTTATATCAATAAAGAAATGTATTTGATGTTCAAATTCTTTATTAGTAGGCTAATTGGTATTATACACATCCATGTATAAAAACATTTCTCGTTGTACATCTTGCTCTAAAGATAGAACCGCATCTTCTGAATTTTCCCCACTAGGTTTTTTCTAATTCTAACTCAGCGTTCATTTGATATCTGCAACTCTTTATACATTCTAACAGCGTTATCTTTGTTCCATGAATTGGGTTTGCATTATTTTAAAAAGACGGAGTCCCATAAACTGAGATTCCATAGAAAAGAAAAAGATTGCATTGAACTGAGTAAAATTCCAGCATCTGATCTCGTTTTACTAGTTACTTCAAATGTTATTGGGGGTGTCTATGAATGGATAAATTAGAATACTTTCATGTTCTTGTCATAAATCCTAATTATTTTCCATAAAATAAACTAATTCTAATTATTAACACAATACTTTAATTGGATAGGCATAGCATTTTAAATTAAAAACCGTATTTTTATTTTAAAAAACACAAGCTATTCGTGCTGCCTTAAAGCAATAAAATAAAATTAATTTAATTTTTTTAAAGTTACCTCTCAATACATTTATGAAAACTGAAATAGTAATATAAATTACTACTTGCAAGTTAAACACAATATTTTTAGCCACCATGTCATGTAGGTACTTGTTCATTATTAGCTCATCATTCTGCGCATGTCGAAATTCCACCCAAAAACTGCTGTGGCGATATTAATAGTACACATATGAGGACCAGCGGTGATGTGTTGTAGCTTTTTGTTCAGTTTTCTTATAAAAGCACCTTCTCTGACGTATACCGCTTAATTTTCCAAATAAATCGATACCCTTTTTGAGTTATTAAAATTTTTTGAACAGTTTTGCGTTAGATATAATAACCACTATGTAATCAACCAAATGTTGCACGAATCTGTCAATTAAGACTCGAAATTAAGAATATTTTTGTTTCACCTTGGTTTTCCCCCTTCAAAAGAAAAAAGGGTGGTTGTCAGAAATGGCTTTACTTTGCCCAAAAAGGCCCACCAATGCCGCCCCCACCAGCTACGCCACTGGTTCTAAGTTACACTTTTGAGACTTTAGAAAGTTAAAATTTTATTGTAATAAATAATCATGTCAAAAAGGATTTTTACAGAACGCTCTAACTTGGCAGTGACTCAATGCTTTCGTTTAGGCCCTTAAGTGTCATAAAGTCAGTGAGAAGGAAATAATTTTTCTAAATTTACCTAAATATATCAAGTATTTCTATTTCTTGTCTTTTTTTTGTATATTTTTTTTTTACAATACTGTTATTCTTCAAGTGTTCATATTTCATTAACTAGTCAATGTGACTTTAATGCTACTACAGTTAAAGATCTAAATCTAAAAGTGAGTGTATATTTACTCTGTAGTATAGGCATTAAATAATGCATACAATCCTTGTGTTGTATAATTCAAAACAAATGACGAAACAAATTAATCTAATCAACTTCATATCCTCCAGACATTGGATTCATTTTAAAAATAATTAATCATGAATGCTTTGATTTCCTGAATTTTTTTTTTTTAACCCCAATAATATAATTCTAAAAACATGGGCATTGCTGTTCTTCATTTATTTATTTTTTTTAATTTGTTTGGATAAGATCAATCATGTAAGATAGTTATAAATATATTTAAAATGGATGTTTATACAAAACTAAGCTAACAATAACTATGATTTTTTTTACAGTAAAGCTTTAATTAAATTGTAAGGAAAATATTCTACTTGTTTAATAAAATGAACAACCAAACTTGTGCAGCAGTTTAGAGTTACCGCACAGCGAATTTTGAGAAGTATAATATATGTATTTTTGTGGACAGTAAAAATGGATGCTGTACAAGTTTGCATTCAAGTTCATTTTTTTTACACATGAACCAAAAAAAACTTAGAGAGAACATCAATGAAGAGATAGTATTTTGACCCAAATTGTCCATCTGCCCGTGGCACTATTAATCCTTGCTTTATCCCTGATAATGCCATCCATTCATCCTTTTTACTTAAAGTCTAAACTATAATATGTCTAATCAGTGCTTTTTTCTGGCAGAACACATCCGAACAGCATTACGGCACCTTTTTACCACACATTTTTTTTATTACTGAATTTACTGTCTGGAATGTTTTTTATTACTGCTTTTTCAGGTTGCGTTCTGGTACCTTTTTTCATGCATTCCGGTACCTTTTTAAATAGAAAAAAAGCACTGTGTCTAATTGTAATGAAAATTGACATCAGTGTGCACACCACATGCAATTGGAACCAAAAAAAAAAAAAAAGTAAATGTTTTTCAATAGTCAAAATCAAAAGCATTATCTTTATTCATTTTAGCCTTTGAACAATGCATGTCAATTCCATTTAGGCTCATTATAATTAAATTACACG
The DNA here is from genome assembly GCA_002072015.1 of Radix auricularia. Classification (NCBI taxonomy): domain Eukaryota; kingdom Metazoa; phylum Mollusca; class Gastropoda; family Lymnaeidae; genus Radix; species Radix auricularia. Next base: position 48,677 of record MUZC01001011.1, read on the forward strand.
AGGTCATTCATGGACAGCCCCAAAAAGACAAATTAAATAGAACTATATAAAGCAGTCAAATTGCTGTCCCGTTGTGTATATATAACAGCTGCTGCACCGGTGGGCGAAAAAGAAACTTCTACTAATTTCAAGAAATGGAATACAAATCAGACGGATATCATTATATTTTAGCAATGTGTGAACGTCTATTAATTATTTCCAAGTAATTAAAAGTTAAGAATTTTGTTTTCATTAAATTAAAAAACATTATTTACACTATGTATCAGTCTTGACTCAGTCGGCCTCGAATGCTGTTTGCAGCCTGAGCGATTTAAGTTACTTATTACTAGGCTTAGTATTAGGCAAATTAAATTTGTGCATATGTACACATTCAGTTGAGAGTAGTTGAGACCCCCTCCCCCCTGTACGCATCTATAAAAAAATTCTGTTTATTGAAGACCCCCCCTAATAAAAAATATATTTATATGGATGGTGCCGTATTAGTATTTTTCAAAAGTCAGTACAGAAAATATGATAACATGGTAGTACTGATCACTAAAACTAAATGAAAACTAGATTACAAAATAAGGTAAACTACACTAGTCTAGAGACACTTCAGACAGCCTACGCCTACAGTGTACAGCCTCTACACTACACCTACTCTACAACTACAGTGAAGTATATGGCATGGCCTACGGCTACGGCTACCCGGCCTACGCCGCTAATCCTCACTGATACTGAATACTGCCTTACTGGTTAAATATGAAGAATCTCGACCATGACGTCACTGTCATTACCAGCGGCCATCTTTGTTGTTATTGCACATCCTTAAAAAAGTTAAAATTAAAATTCTATAGTCTATAGCTATACCTAACCCAAACCCTAAAACCTTCAATTTTACAAAAATTCTATAGTTATAGCTATACCTAACCCAAACCCTAAAACCCTTTTAGAATTTATAGAACTCTGTTTCCAGCAACCGGTAGCAACGTGACGTCACGGTCGAGATTCTTCTTCAGCCCATCTTTGTTGTATATGGCACATCCTTATAAAATAAAAAGCTTAAATTAAAATTCGATAGCTATACTAAATACTATACCTAACCCAAACCCTTCAATTTTCCAAAAATTCTAAAGCTATACCTAACCCAAACTCTAAAACCTTCCATTTTTTAAAATCCATTTAGAATTTATAGAACTCTCATTTCCAGCGATACTGAACACTAAGTAATAAGTAACTTACTCTAACTGAAACTGCCTAGCCCTAACTAACTGAAACTGTCATTACTCAATTCAGTTTCAGCGACTGAGTCTACGGGAAAAGCCACAACTGAAAAGATTAATTACATTTTGAAACATATAAATAAACTAACCCTTATTCTATTAATCTGTTAAACATGCATGTTAGGCCAATAATCAATTTTTAGTTTAGATCTAACTGATTTATAATTTATTTTTGTAGTTTTGTACTTCCCGGCAAAGACCTCTCCTCTTTTTTGAAACCGTTTTCCGGTATTGCCAGATATATTGACCTGAGGCGGTGTAAGAAAAGTTGTTTTAAAAAAAATATCAGTTGACATACCGGTAATAATAACAATTTAATCATTTATCCATTAAATTTCAAAATTTTAATATATTCAATGCCCCCCTTTCTCTCTTTTCCCAATCATTGTATCTCTATGTTCTCTATTTTTAGCATCAATATTTTAAACCTTAATTAATTATAATATGAAAAGGTTAACAAAATCTTAAATTTTTAATATAGGATGTATTGAAAAAAGAAATTATTTAACTTAATTTAATATATTTTTATCTCAAGTGATCATTTTCATTAAGCTTTCATTTATCTTAATTTCTTACCCTATATTTTTTACGGAAATGTGTAACAAACTATGCTAATTTAATTTTTAAAAATAAATGAGTAACAAAAAAAAAAGAGAAAAAAAAAAAAGAGAGAGAGAATATTGATTGTAGTTTGCAAAAACACGTTTAGAATCCTAACATTGTTTTGTAACCTTGCTATCGAATGGAGATTATCTGTGGATCTAATTCATGCGATGTGGTATCCCTCTAATTATTTATGAATATTAAAACTATGCAAACTGCTATAAATATTGTATTATGTTGTGTTTTTAAAAAGTTAATTTTTTAAAAAAAAACATTTTCAGTACATTTAAGTTATCAGCAAGAATAAATTTAAATTTATATAATAATTTATTCTCAGAATTTAAAAAAAAAACATTGAGACCATTGACATAAAATTGAGACGTTCCCTTTCTTACAAACAAAATAAAAATTATCTCAAGGTTTCAAGGGACAATCTGCTTATATTATTTGGAGGTGTGCCTGCTTACTTGCTTACCATTGGTTGACAAGTCGCTCAGTGGCCTTCACCCTGACCCATATTGGTTTTATCACAACACTTCTCATTTCATCGAAGTAAACACATGATTTAGAGTTTGTTTCAAATGTAAAGACGTTCAAAAAATTTTTAATCAAATATTTTATGAAATAATATACAGCATTTTCCATAGTTTCAAAGGTGATCTTGATGCTTATTTCATACTTGAACTTGACTTGTTGACACACACTACACGACTACACTCACTCTCACACACATTAAATCATTAAAATTGGCGTTGCACATCTGAAAGATATAAATAATATAAAGAATGGTACATGTCTAAATATGTTTTGGGGAAAATGAGCGCTATGCGCAACCTAAAATGTAATTTTAAAAATAAATAATTTATGTGAGCAGTTGTGTATAAACAATCAAATGGATAATGTCGATCAAAACAAAGTTAAGACGTAATTATAGACTTAAATAGACTAGAGACAGAGGTCGCAGAAGACAGGCGGCCTCATATTTCTTAAAATCGTTTGTGTGTGTGTTAAGTTTTAGGTCGTGTTATCTATAATTAGTATAATGGAGGTGTGTACGGGGTGTGGAACAATCTTTCGCCGTCCATTGGTTCATTGTTAGGCATTCAGCCTTCACCTTCTTTGTTTTGTTTTTTTTCCCTTTAAATGACAGGTCACGTCTAGTTTATGTAACATTATCTATTTATTTGGATCATGATTTATGAAATCGAAAATGGATGGATTCAATATATTAATTTTTCGTGATATTTTCAAAAGGTTAAGAAGATCATAAGAAATTATAACTAAAATCTAAATTCTCATTTAATTGAAATGGATTTTAAAAATAATTTTTTTAAAAAAAGCTTTAGATCTATACACTTATTTGTAAATTAATAAGAATGTTGCAAATGAACAAGAGAGACAAAGTGAACGAAGGAGAGAGCAAGAGAGAGAGAGAGAGAGAGAGAGAGAGAGAGAGAGAGAGGAAAGAAAGGGAGAGGTAATTAATATGGATAGAAGAAGAAGAAAAAATGCCTTGTAATGGTGACGTCAAGGTCATAGAATAATGTGATCTGAAACATATGTTAATTTATTTTAAGCACATTCGTGAAAAATGCACACGAAACAAGGCAAGATTAATCTTTTCAGAAGTTGAGAGGTTTTAACGATTAGAAAGTGTCTACATTTCTTTATAGATTATTATTATTTTTTTTTTGACATTTAGGTTTTGTGTGTATTGGGGGAGGGAGGGAGGGATCCATAAATGACATCATGCACCTTGGGGCAGAAGGTCACGTATTTGTCACGATGTGTGACTAGGGGGGGGTTGTTTAAGAAATGTGACGTCAAATAGAAACCGCGCTACTTTTAATGAAAGTTCCACTTAAATATCTGATTGCTTTCAGTTTATCTAATGACCTTTCCATCAGGAGTGTAATTGATTTCGGCTCCTGCTATTGCGGAATTCGGCCATTTTTTTTTTACAAATCCGGCTTCAGCACCCACTCCGTCCAGATTTCACTTCAAAAATTTTGCTGGAGCCGGATTTCGAAAATTTGAATCGGGTACCGCTCTAGTTTTCAATGGCTTCACACGTGTTACGCAATTAGAGTGCAGACTTGCACTAAATACATATTTAAATGCCAAAAAGGGGTGGGGTGGTCAAAGCTTTGTGACGTCATATTGGAGGGGGGTTCTAAATTTTTGTGACGAAATTGGACGAAGAGGGGAGGGTGGTAAATCGGCCAAAATTGCGATGACGTCATTTATGGATGACCATTGTGTGTGTGTGTGTGTGTGTGTGTATGTGTGTGTGTGTGTGTGTGTGTGTGTGTGTGTGTGTGTGTATGCGTGCGTGTGCGTGTAAGAAACAAGCATTAAATGTCACATATTGCGAATCCTATTTTTAAAGAATAAAATATTAAGAGCAAAGAATGTGTAAATCTGACATGCCTTATTTGTATCAGAATTTAAAATACCCTTTACAGAAGAAAAAAATCATGTTAAGCCTGGTCCCTTTTTGGACTCAGGACGTGTTAGCGCATTTTCGTATTATGTATCAGTACTTATGTTAGATATCAGCATTTGTCACAACGATCATTTTGGTGAAAAATGGATTTTTGTGGTTATGTGGCACTTCCAGACGGTCGACCTGCCATTGGAAGTAGTCAGAAATGATCAGCACAAAATTTTGAACATTTTAGTGAAATAAAATAAAAAAAATTTGTATGGAAAATGAGGTCATATGGCACTTCCAGGAGCTCTACTGCCACTACAAGAGGTCGGATCGAGTAACTGAGTGTTGATGCACAAATGGCAGGTCAGGACATACAAAAAACATACATACATCATGGGTCTAGGACTTATGGATGCTGAGATCTAGGGTGATGACAGACGGACGGACGGACAGACGGACAAAACGGATACAATAGCGCATTTTAATTCGACTTCTCGAAAATGCGCTAAAAAAATTACGCATAACTAACATGCTTCGGGCTAACAGTCTTCATATTTTTTATCTTTAAAATTAAAAAAAAACTTTAGTTGTTAACGACTCTTAAAGGAATTTTAAAATGTAATTTTAAATGATAGCCCATCAAACGAGATAATAATTATTTACAAATCGACTATGTGAAGTTTCTAAATTTTTATTTACCTAATGTTGTAACGGAGGAAACCTTTTTTTTTCTTCCACTCCTGACTTTCATATGGCTAACAATGTCTAAACCGACTAAATAGGAAATAAGTAATTATTAAAAATGAACCCATAGAATAGAGAGAAGCAATTAGTAAAAATGAAGGGGCAGCAAAGATAGTTGTTATAAAAAAAAAAATGGAACTCAAAAAGTATATCGTTGCTCTTGTGTCTATAATCTAATAATCTTCACTACAAAGCAATCATACCTCGGTCGTCTTTAATATTCTGGTAATTACATTAAACAACTTTTCCCGTAGTGACATGTGCGTAGTTTAAAATATTCTTTAAAAAATATTTTTAAAAACAAATATCAGGTGCATTGCGTCATTTATCTTTATTTTATGGCAGTGTCGTAGCTTTCCTTTCAAATTTTTACCAGGAAAATTTATTATATAATTATCCATTATTTTTTATGAGTGATGCTTTTGCCATTAGTTATACAAGATGATAATTTATCATGTAGTGCCTCACTTTAAAAAAAAAAATCAAGTTCATTATTATAAAATCTAAAAAGCAAGTAAATAAACCTTCACTTCGTTACCCAATCTCGTCAAGTTAAACTTTTTGTTCCCCTCTCCGTCTTGACAAAGTTAATTGCCCTTGGTTAATAGAAGGATTATGTTGTTGCTGTTAAAAAAAAAAAAAAACATTTTTTACAAGCATCTAAAAAACGTATCCTTGTATAACTACTATCTTCTTCTTCTTCTGCGTTCTCAAAATCTTTTTGAAGGACGATTTTGATCACAAGCCCTATATCCGTGATGTACTTCACTGTGGCTGTCAATTGGCTCAGTCCACCTTACAGTTTATCTACTATCTAATACTTGTCACCGAAATCATGTAGGGTTGTGCTCATTGCGTGTGTGAGCAGGGGTGTCGGGTGGCATTTTTCGAATTTTAACTACTTTGTCTATCTGTCTATTTTTATTATACAAAAAATTTAATTCTACTTTCCGCATCTGTAAAAATCTTCCTCCTTAATGATTCTTATTCATCCGCCATTGATCTGTTGATCGGACAACTACGCCTCTTTCCCTTGTTATATAATGTTACGTCATGTCAGTGTCAGGCTAACTCATACTCATACCCTGTTTACCTGTTTTCCATTTACTAATTCATAGGCATAGGCCTGATTGCAGTCTCACCTAAATTTTGTTATATAATAAGGTTGAGTTCGGTGCGTGTTATGCATGTTTTGTGCTTGCGAGAGCGAGGCTCACCTCACTCAAAACGAGTTGTTCGCAGCATTATCACACACTCTTTTAAGTACAACACCGTCACAAACATGGATGTAATTCATAGCCATCAATTAACCGTGAGAGAGATTTTTTGTCAGTGGCGAAATTCAACAGTTAATTTATGTGTATCTTTGGGGCCGTTCATAAAGTACGTCACGCTATTTTTTGACTATTTTTAACTCCCCCCTCACCCTTGTCACAAACTGTCACAAATCTCGGACCC
>MUZC01001011.1:69303-84408 GCA_002072015.1 Radix auricularia
AGCGTTGAGTAGCCATTACTACGGGACTTCACATTCGATGGACGAGAGGAAGACAAGGGCAGACCAGAAACTAAAATATTGAACACTATAAGACATGACATTTGAAAATATGCCAGTTCATAGCACCAATAGAATCCGTTTAAAACAGGTGTCTCCAAACGACGGGCCAGATGCGGCCCGCGAGGCCTTATCATCCGGCCCCTGGAGAACTTTTAATCTGAAAAAAAAAACGATATTACTTTTACGTATAATTTACCACAAAACTGTGTGTAGTCGGCACCCCAAAGCTGCTGTTTGACAGTTAATGTGGCCCTCCGGCAGAAAAGTTTGGAGACTCTTGGTTTAAAACATGAAGCGCGAGGCCCTGATTCTGAGAGTTCTCACACCGTGACCTAGATTTATGTCCTAGTCCAGCTTTTGGGAAAAGTTGACTTTCTAATTATTGGCTGATGTTTTGGGGAGGAAGGGGGGGGGCGTGCTCGATGTCCAGCTATTGGAAAAGTCGACTTTCGAATTATTGTATAACATGATACGGGAATGTTCGATCAGAGGTGAATTGTCCTCACACATCGACACAAATTTGTCGCAACATGGGAGTGGACTGAGAACTCGGCAGTAAAACGGGATATCTTCTTGTTGTATGGGCGGGGCCAATGTCAGACATGGGTTGACTTGGCAGGTGTAAATGAAGGCTTTATACTTAATACCGTCAAGATTCTGATATTGCGGGAACGGACTCGGGCGGATGCCCTACTCGCCACCCTGCCTCATTGATAACATAAACCCGGGTCTCTAGCTCGTTAATGTAGCGTACGGCTAACGACTTTTACATGCTCCTTTGAACTTAATTATTGGGTTTTCCCCATTCTCATCAAATCCACAATTTTCTCGTTTCTAATTTGTTCCTGCAATACTACGTCATAATACCATGTAAAAATCGGTTGTAAAAATCGGTTATCAAAAGGAACCACTCTCCCTGTCTCAATGAACTATGTCCTATGTAAAGATGAAACATGTCCTATGTCAGTGATGACCAATGACATATGTAAGTGATGAACGCGCTTGCCATTTAGTGCAGGGATTTAAAAAAAATTGTGTGTGTGTGTGTTGAATTATAAAAACTTTGTTTTTAATGTGAGTTTAACTGTTGTCAGGTGACGCCAGAAAACGGAAATGAAGCCAACGAGGCGAAGCTGACGACAACCGGAGGTTCCTCCATCTTGGACATCAAGGCTCACGTGCGCCCGGAGAGCCTGGTGGACAAGGAGAATGTCCAGCCGACGTATTCCCGCACGGAAGTGGCTGACCACTGCAGCAGTGAGTCCTGTTGGATGGTCATCAACAACCGAGTGTATGACGTCACTCGATTTCTTAGAATTGTGAGTCCATCTTTTTGACATCACACAATGTTCTTTTTTCTTTTTTTTTTTCTTTTTGGTTTTAATCTTGGTGTAAAAAATTATAGTTAGATAGCAAGTGAACAAGTTAAGCTTTATTTTATTTTTAAAAATTGGTACTGTCTCTCCCACCCACCCTTTCCCATAATAAAGATGCTGGCAGAAAATTATTATTTCAGCTTCGATGAACAGATTGAGAAATGTTCAGATAGATTAGTGAATAGAACGATGATCCTTTAAAAAGACAAGACATTTGATAGCCATTCTGTTTAGTCACCGACCCTGATAGCCATTCTGTTTATTCACCGACCCTGATAGCCATTCTATTTAGTCACCGACCCTGATAGCAATTCTATTTAGTCACCGACCCTGATAGCCATTCTATTTAGTCACCGACCCTGATAGCCATTCTATTTAGTCACCGACCCTGAACTGTCCCTAGCCCACCGGTAGATTTGAAGGGAAAAAAAAAGCTCAGGCAGCATTTTACACGAGACTGACTGCGATAAATTGCAAGCAGCAGAATTCCTTATCTTTGTTCTGTGAATGGGAATTTAGCCACATGTCACTTGGATAAGGGAGACAACTGCAGACGTGTAGATAGACGGATTCCTTGTCTGCACATGATACAGTGTTGCACTTTTTGTCCAACTTCTAAAGTCCCAAATTTAGACGACAGCGTAGTCCTTTATGAGGTTAAATAATATCGGAAATAACATTCCCGCGGGTCCCTCGAGTCATACGCCCCTGCAGAGGCGTCACTAGGGTTGGTGTCACCCCCTCGAGACTCACCCCATGAACTCTTCCGAGTCTTCTAGTGCCGAATAACCGGAGCATACATAATTTTACATGTTGGTGTCACCCCTTGGGTTGGTGTCACCAGGGGCGGCCCGTCCCCACCGCACCCCCTAGAGACGCCACTGCGCCCCTGATCACCGGGAACACCCAGATCACAACCTGGGAAAATATGATATTCCCGGGTTGTGATCTGTTTATTCTCAGCCTTCTTCACATTCAGCAGCCATTTGACTATCTATATGAACCCGCAATGCTTTACCCTTTCCCCGTATACCACGTGACGGAAATGTCCAATCCACGATCAGTGTTCTTACAATTTTTCTCTTTCACATCACCTTACAGCACCCAGGCGGTGATGACATCATGTTGGAATATGGAGGCCATGACGCCACTTCCGCTTTCATCGACAAAGGTCACAGCCTTGACGCCTACGACATGCTGGCCGAGTACTGCATCGGTGTGGTGACCAAGGTACATAATTGAAAGCCTTACAAATAAACGTAACTGGGTTTTCCGCGCCCTTGGCTAATTCATTTTTGGCTCCCTTGAGAAATTAGGACAATACTAAATTTATGCAGAATAAATTGATTATTGAAGGATTAGCCCTTGGCAACTGCCCCGATGCCAAGTCGTGGTTACGCCATTGGTCTTACAGGTATATGCATCTATCCCTGGGGCACTACAGCCCATGTAGGGCTCGGGCTTGCCTCCCCACCTCCCGCCCACTCCTAATCAACGCTTTTCTTCACCACCATTGGATGCCCAGTTGTTGTAGATCTTTCTCTACATCATCCATCCACTTATGCCTAGGTCCTAAAGGGACCTCAGGGGTTTTCCTCTGGGGCTTTGGTGCAGTGGCGTAAATAGGGGTGTGCGGTGGGGGCGGGCCGCCCCGGGTGACACCATCAGGGGGATGACACCAGACTGTAAAATTCTATATATTCCCGTTATTTGGCACTGGAAAACTCTGAGGAGTTCTATGAATTAAACCATGAGGGGGTGACACCATGAGTTACGCCTCTGCTTTGGTGGTGTATCCTCTTTCCTTCTTGATCATTTGTCATTCTTCATAAGTGTCCTACTGCCCAGTGCATTTTTCCCATTCTTTTATTTCTGCTACTATACATTTCTTGGCATTTAAATTCCATTATAAGTTGACTCTTCGTCAATGTTGAGTGCTAGCAATAAAGAACGTTTTGAATTGTATTTATTTCAGGAGAACAGTTTATGTTAAATTCTCACATTCATATTTAGGTCCCAAGTCCCGAGTCCCAGGTAGTGTGATGTAGTTTATAACTTGTTAATGATCTTCTGTAGACTGACTGGTTTCCTGAGAAGAACTACACGTGAACAACTGGCGCGTCCACTTGTCGGAGCTGAATAACAAGATCAGCCAATCAACACACACCCTCCAGCCATAAAAGGGAGGTAACCACAAGTTCAAGGTCGATCATGAAAAGGGGTGTTACGGTGTTACAGTTACGGAGTAAAGAGTTTGCGACTGATGTTACCTTTGTGGTTGTTTGTACCTTGATGCATTATCATTAAGCGATCTAGGCTTAGTGAAAATGGCATTTGTATATATGGTATAGTAAATAATTACAGATGTATATAATTCAATTAGATACTTGTCAGCTATCCTAATGATAGCTATGGATATTGTATAAGTGTCGAGTGTATATATTGAAAAAAAGTAAAATTATGATAGTATATTTCATGTCCAATATTTATGTTGTAAACCTAATGTCTAAAATGTATATTGTATATTAACATATGAAATCGGCCTCTTCTTCTGTCATTGTAATAAATGCTAAATGTAGGCCAATGATATGTGGAGACACAACTTTTACACAACATTTTATACGGAGAAACTATTAGGTCCACCGCATTTTTTACAAATACAATTTTTTAAATTGAAATCACTCATTTTTTACCAAATCAATTTTTGAAGTTTTATCAATTATGCCCAAGATTCAGGATTTTGATATTTTTTTCATAAAACGTGTTTATAACTTTTTTTTTTTTTTGGCAATGATTTTTATGTCATTTCAAGTACTGTGTAATAGTAATGACATGTAAATTTTTGCCTAATTAGCTATAACTTTTCTTTTTAAACTTTTATGAATACAGGTGTGTATGTATATTCATGTAATATATCCCATCTTTGAAGAAATTAAAAAATAAATGTATTAAAAAATTGTCCCAAAAATCCTTTTTATTAATTGGTTTCTGTGTTATCCTGTGTCAAATTATGTAATTATTTAATCAAAATATATAATGGATCTCGAAGTAACTTCAACAAACACTATGGCGGATTAAGAGGAGGCTGAACGGGCCATAGCCAGGGGCCCCCGATAATTTAGGGGCCCCAAACTTTTTATATTTTATAATAAAAGTGAACCAATGTTTGCACGAATCCTTGAAAAATATAAGTTAAATAAATTAATAAATGTTATCTATTAATCTGATCACTAATCGGACCTGATAGTCTTAATAATCTAAAAACTTGATTTGATGGGCTCAATAAGAGAGCATACATCATACATAGTCTCCATAAGCTCTGCTGGCCGTATGTTTCAGTATAGGCTTGTAGTGCAGGGTATCAATTCATCCATCAGGTGCCGTGCCTATAGCCGTAGGCAGTCATGCTTCTCCACAGCTCTCTGTCTTTGGTATTGCCCATCAGCTCCGCTGGTGATTGAGCCCCATGTCATCTTGTCAGCCCGTCCAGCATCTTTTCTCTCTGTCTTTAAGCTATATCGGGATCAATTCCCAATGGTGGAATAATTTTACGTTCTTTTTACACACAATTTTAGTATAACGGTAAACGTTTCAATGATTTTTTTTTCATGATTAAATATTTTTGGCTGGGAATGCCGTTCCCGTAGTACAGACAAGGCATGGGCAAGGAACCAATGGACTATTTAGTTAGTCTTTTATTAGCTGCTAGCAATCATTTTATTTAAAGGGATGCTGCTTGGATCGGGCCCCCGTTTGATTGCAGCTAGGGGCCCCGTACAGTCTTAATATGCCCCCGAACACTTAGTCATTGGCCCAAATGTCAGTACTTCTACACATCTGGGATAGTGACGTATAGAACCCCATCCATTGACCCTTATATCGTCTTATCTAGGACAAATAAATCTGGTAACACTAGTATAGCTCTAGTAAAAGACTTATCATTTTGCCTTTTGTAACTCTTGAATTAAAGAGCGTATTTCCGAATTTATCGTCTGGGTTTTTTTTTATTATTTTTTTTTTAAAATGCCGTTTGGGCTATTGCTCTTGTTAAAACACGTATAAATTTTTATTATTATTATTTTGGTGGGTTTTTTTTTATAAGGAAACCAGAAACATCGATTTTCTAGCAAAACATTGGACTAAAAACTAAATCGCAACCGGTGTCCAGGCATTCAAACCACGCGCCAGCAGCATTTAGAAGAGCACCAACAAATCCATTATTTGTCCATTTTGTCTCCCATTTCATTTATCAGTCTATCAAATCTGAATTCCCCAATCCTTATATGATAGTTAGTGGTGTTTTTTTGTTGGTGTTTTTTGTTTGTTTGTTTGTTTGTTTTTGTTTTTTTTGTTTTTTTTTGTTATATTTTCATTTGAAGCAAATAACTAAAATTCTTTCACTTTATGAGCCGCCACCTTAGTCAATTTGACGATTTCATCAACACTCTGGTGAAACTGCTCAAGACAATTAATCGTGTAAACAAACACATAAATAAATTTACACGATCCAAACAAATATGGGTACGATATTTATTTTCAGTTGAATAAAAATATTATCTCATCTGTTGGAGATGCTCCTTCTATACATAAGATTATTGCGCCCTACGCTTAAATAGTGGAAGAAATCAAATACATAACACTAGTATATAGGAAAAAATTCTTTTTATTGTTTAAAAAATCCGAGTGTGCGGTAACACAATGAGACCAGTAAATTAGTAACTAACGAACCAGCACGGGTCCGCGGACCAGCACTTTGAGAAGCACTGATGTAGAGTATCATAAGTCTGCACGGGTTTTGACAGGGCCAACGATACTTAGTCCAAAAATTGACGTCACGCACTTAGGAGGGAGAGGGGTCCACACATCTGTGACGACGTTGTGTGACGAGGGGGGGGGGTGTTTAAGAAATGTGACGTCACATCAAAACTCGCAAGTTTAAATAAAAAGTTACTCTTAAATATTTGATTTCTTACAATTTTTTTTTTGGTGACATTTTACATGGTTTCTCACGTGTTAAGATATGAGAGTTGCAACCTTACAATAAATACATATTTAAAGAAAACAAAAAAGTGATTTGAAGCATGCTCTTTTTCAAATAGAAAATGTTGCTTTGATGGGGTGGGGGGTGGGCGCAAAGCTTTGTGACGTCATATTGGAGGGGGTTTAAGTTTGTGTGACGCCGCGTGATGATGGGGGGGGGGGTGAACATCGGCAACACTCGCGTGACGTCATTTATGGGCGCCCTCTTGGTGCAACGCGGATATTAAATTCTACATTTAAAAATATTTTTCTGCCCTAATTGCTATATCGTTAATTAGGGATTAAATTTTTTAAAAAAATCATTTGTTCTTTAATGTTATCCAATACTTTTAAAACAAAAGAAACTTTAATAACCAAAAGTGTTAAATAAACATTAATAAAATATAAAATCGGAAATCACAAGGAACAGGTAACACTCAAAGTTTTAAGACAATAATCGTAGTAATAGCAAATCAATGAAAGACAAATGGACGCATCTCTGTCTCTTAATCTACACTTTCGTTTGTTTGCCATTCTTTCTTTCAATGGCACATACACACTCTCACTCTCCCTCTCTTTCCCTCTCCTTTTCTCTCTCCTACACTCTTACCTCTCTCCCTATCTAACACGCACGCACGAACGGTCATGCACGCACACGCATGCACGCACACATACACACAACAAAAAACTCACACATTTTTCTCTCTGTCTCTTGGCCTGATAGGCTCGTTGGTCTTATTTTCCACAATAACAATCCGATGGCTGCTTTGGGAACTCATCATCTTTTAGTTCATGGTTTCTTCAAAATTTGTTATAAAATTATTAGCCTGACTTATATCAACGCTAAACTATCACAAAGCGAAAGATTCATGCATGCACACACAGACAAACACCATGTCACTTTACAATGTACAGTGATACATTAAGGAATTAACTTTTCTTTACGTGCACACATCACCCAAGGTGCACACATCACCCAGGGTGCACACATCACCCAGAATATACATTTACGGATACATTTTTTCTAAAAAAGCACGCGCTGGTGAATGGAGGAAATCAAAACATCCACACAGACACAAAACACCAACAGCACCCAACACTTTATGCACACCATACACCGCATTGCACAATGGACTACAATTAGCGTTCATGAACATGGCCATCTCAAAAATTGCATGTTCAGATATTTTTTGGTCTCCTTTGGATTTCATCAACAATTGGAATTCTTGGATAACAAAATCTCTCCCGTGGTCTTGAAGAGCAGATCGAAGTCCATAAATCTATAGTTTCAACACGGAGTTCAATGTCTGAGACTGGAGTCTCAAGTAACATGATAATTGATTTACTAAATTGTAAAGAAAATGCCTAAGAATCAACGCACAAAAGTATCTCGTTTACGTGGAAGCGAGTCACCTTCGAAATGCAATTTGGGAATCCGTGTAAAGTAACCAGAAGTGATTTCTTTAAGAGATAATTTGGTGTCTTCAAAACGAAGTCAAAAACGATCTTCAAAAAAAGTCTGTGGTTCATATTTTCAGAATCAAACAATAAAAATAAATAAATAAATCATTCATGCGATTTCTCAAACGCCTCAAATGGCTGCCCCGATGAGTTATAGAACATTTTCCCCGCAGCAGTTCTCAATATGTTTCCAGCAGGGACCCAGAAAAGCTACTCCATTTTCCGTGCACGTAGTTTCCATTGCCATAGAAGAGGGCCACCCAGATGTCGTCACCCTCCCTTAGGTTGAGAACCACTGTGTTTGAGCCCGAGCCTCGGTTCTGATGGGCCCCGGAGTAGAGGCGCGCCACCTCCTGGCCGTTCAGGGTGATCATCGACTCAATGGTGCTGTTGAACCCGGACACGATGGTCGCTGTGGACAAATAAGTCACTGGGTTTATAGGTCACACGGTTGGTAGTGTGAGAGATTTGAATGAAATGTTTTCACTACCACAGGTCTACGACCGAGACGGCAGCGGTTTGAGAGGTGGGGAGGGGGGAATTGGAATAGGGGAGGGGGGCTTAAATGGATAACATTGTGGTAATTTTGTTTAGAATACCAAAATAAGCAGTGATAGCAGAGGTACAGATTGATGGATGAATGGATGAGGTTGAAGAGGGTCTGAGGTGAGGCAGAGCGCCATGGAAGTGTCTGATTGGAGAGACTTGGTGGAGTATATAACATTGGACGGCTGAGTATAACACATGGGGAGACAATGGTCACTTAATTAGGGGGGGTTGATCTTTTCATTTGTATCCCAGACAGGGCCGTCTTAACGCGTAGGCCATTTGGGCATTTTCCCGGGGGCCCAAGAGCACAGGGGCTCATGGGAATATGTTGATTTATATATTTATGTATATTTATTTTTTTATTCATGTGGGGGGTGGGGGTTGCACTCTTTCTTTGCCCAGGGGCCCAAAATGACGCAAAGACGGCTCTGATCCCAGATGAACCTTGCCCCAATTTGTGAGATAAATAGAACTCTAAATTCTTAAGTAAACCATTCAGAGCTACCTGAGAAGATGTAGACACCGGAAACTGGGACAGTAAAGATCCCGCTTCGAGGGTCATAGGCCGCGCCGTTGTTGACCAGTACCTGAAAAGATCAATTTCGTTCATGTGAATTGGGTCGACTACAAATGCTGCAATAGAGAATTTCGATAACCCGGATAAGTCTACAAGATGCTTTCTTGGTTAATTCCCTTTATATGATTGTTAATATTTTTCGGGTTTTATCTGTGTTTAAAAATGTTAAAATGGTTTTTGTTTTGTTTTTTTTAAAAATATTATATTTTAATCTTTGTTTTGACAAATACTTCATACTTAAAATTGGGCATTGATTAAAAAAAATCAAGATTATTTTAAAAACTTTTAATGTTTCAAACGCAATGAAGCTCTAATTTTCACGTTTCCGTTTGAATATTCATTCTATTTTGGGCCGAGCCTAGACTTTCAATATCCGGTTCAGTTTATCGAAAGCCTGCCCCCTCTCTATTCTATGGTTTCCTTTTTGAAAAAACCTGTCGATTTTGTAAAGTTTCATTCAGAAAGCACGGGTTAACCATGCACACGGGGGAAAGTCTTAACATTACATAGTTTCTACCACCCAATAACATTAACTCACCGACAAGGTCTGATCAGGGCTCTACGCACCAAGCCCCTGCACAGAATCGTTAATACAGGCAGATTGTTATACTATAGCACATCCAAACTGCACTTATGAACACAAGCACTCTTGTTAGCACATACACACTGAACAAAAACACTTTTACTAGCACATTGACGCTGCACTTAGGAACACAAGCACTATTGTTAGCACATCCACAAAGCACTTATAAACACAAGCACCATTGTTAGCAGATTCCAACTGCACGTAGGAAAACACGCCCTTTTGCTAGCAAAATCACATTAAACACAGGCACTTTTTAAAGAAAATTCACACATCACTTATTAACACAAGTACTTATTTGAGCACATTCACACTGCACACAGGAACAAATGTACAGTTATTAACACCTTCCCGCTGCACTTGGGAACACAATCACTCTTGTTAGCACAACCACACTGCAACGCATGAACACAAGCACTCTTGTTAGCACAACCACACTGCAACGCATAAACACAAGCACTGTTGTTAGCACATCAACTCAGCAATCGCTAATTAACACAAACGTTTAAAGTAGAACAACCGACGAGAGCTGGGGGGGGAGGGGGTCGGGACTGTTGAAACCTAAGGAGGGTTTGGAGTTTGGGTCAGTGTTGAAGGTTTGGAGTTTGGGTCAGTGTTAGGGTGTGTCACTACTTACGTCATCAAAGACGATGACCTCTGCGTCCTTGAGGTAGGGGATGTTGGAGGCGGCGTGTGCCGAGAACGAGACGATGTGTTTGTGTTTGTCGAGCTTGGAGGAACCTGTTCGTACAAACAGAGAAATGAGTTCAACAACAACGGGACTTCTGCTCGCCTTCTGTGTCCCTCCCATAACTTTTCCCTCGCTCTCACCGTGACCCCTATCCCTTCTCCTCCCTTTTCTCCCACAGTTTCTCATTACCCGCCGCATGATCATCATCCCTACTCCTATTCATCTCTCCTAATTCTCTTACCCTCCTTACCTACTTATCCCATCTTCGCCCATTTCCAGACTACCTCTCTGCTTACCTCTATGCTTCCCTCCCAACCACATAACCCCCACGCCTACTTCTAAATTGCTTTCCATCCTTCCCTCCATTCCCCCCTCCCAACCCTCCAAATATAAAAAATCCCTCCTTAACTCCAAGCCTCCAACCTCCCCCCACTCTCATTGACCTTGACCTTTGATGAGTCCTTGGACAACGTCCACCGTGTCCCACATCCGGGTATTCAGGCGGCTGTTGTCCTCCTGCAACTCTTCCAGCTTCATCTCCAGGGTCTTCAGCCGCTCGTCACACTGGCACGTCTGCAAGACAAGAAACGTGCCTCAGGTTTGTGACAACAAGACAAGACACGTGTCTCAGGTTTGTGACAACAAGACAAGACACGTGTCTCATGTTTGTGACAATAATACAAATGTCTCATGTTTGTGACAACAAGACAAGACATGTGTCTCATGCTTGTGACAACACAACGAGACACGTGTCTCATGTTTGTGACAACACAACGAGACACGTGTCTCATGTTTGTGACAACACAACGAGACACGTGTCTCATGCTTGTGACAACACAACGAGACACGTGTCTCATGTTTGTGACAATAAGACAAATGTCTCATGTTTGTGACAACAAGACAAGACATGTGTCTCAGGTTTGTGACAACAAGACAAGACACGTGTATCATGTTTGTGACAATAAGACAAATGTCTCATGTTTGTGACAACAAGACAAGACACGTGTCTCATGTTTGTGACAACAAGACAAGACTCGTGTCTCATGTTTGTGACAATAAGACAAGACACGTGTCTCATGTTTGTGACAATAAGACAAATGTCTCATGTTTGTGACAACAAGACAAGACACGTGTCTCATGCTTGTGACAACAATACAAGACACGTGTCTCATGTTTGTGACAATAAGACAAATGTCTCATGTTTGTGACAACAAGACAAGACACGTGTCTCATGTTTGTGACAATAAGACAAATGTCTCATGTTTGTGACAACAAGACAAGACACGTGTCTCATGTTTGTGACAATAAGACAAATGTCTCATGTTTGTGACAAGACAAGACACGTGTCTCATGCTTGTGACAACAAGACAAGACACGTGTCTCAGGTTTGTGACAACAAGACAAGACACGTGTCTCATGTTTGTGACAACAAGACAAGACACGTGTCTCATGTTTGTGACAATAAGACAAATGTCTCATGTTTGTGACAATAAGACAAGACACGTGTCTCATGTTTGTGACAATAAGACAAATGTCTCATGTTTGTGACAACACAACGAGACACGTGTCTCATGTTTGTGACAACACAACGAGACACGTGTCTCATGTTTGTGACAACACAACGAGACACGTGTCTCATGTTTGTGACAATAAGACAAATGTCTCATGTTTGTGACAACAAGACAAGACACAGTTTGAGTACACCCAGAACGGAAAAAAGCTGCTGTTGATTTATAAAAAATCTCTGCACAACAAATTTAATAAAGATTATTTTTCTTATCCCTCTGCTGAAAATCTGTAAACGCGATTCTATAATAACAGAATGGAACTCTTCTTTCAAACTCCCCTGTTTTTTATATAGTTTTTCTGTCTGTTGAACCAGATTTACAACGTCCATCGCCATCGATGGCTAAAATATTAAACAAAAACAAAAAAAAACCTTTTGGTATCTTCCAAACATTTGTCATATATACAATAACTTAGTCAATAACGAACATTTTCAATTTTTAAACAGTTTCTGTAAACTCTGGTTACATGGTCGTCATGGAGACAACCAAAGCTTACTTCCGGGTAAAGTTATAGTTATATAAATAAAATGTTAGAAAAAATAAGATTTTCCAAAAAGAACAGTTCCTTTGAATCAATGAACGTAAAAAGTAAGTTTTGTGTATGAAGTAAATAATTTATTTTAATTTTATAAAGGCGACGAAAAAGATTAATAAGGTTGCGGAGCGTTGCTGAAGCCCATATTTTCTTTAAAACGTTTTTCTCTTTCCCTTTGAGCAATATGTAACAGTTATAAAAGAGTTGTTTTTTCATAGGGGGTTCTAATGTTTCCATTAGAACTTTCTCGGGGCTTGGGAGACCTTGGCGGCGCCCATCTCCTCTCCAGGTCAGCGAGGACTTTTTAGCGATAGTCATTCATCATTCTTATTGTGGCTTTGCGTGGGTTCGATCCCACGCCACTCAGCTTGTGAGGCGAACGCACTGTTGACTTCGCTACCCAACCGTTCAACGTAAGTAAGTGGACTTAAAATTAAAGACACTTGTGACCCCTGTCTCTGGCGTAGGAATGTGTGTGTGGTTGGGGGGGGGGTGATGAATTATGGCCCAAATGTGACATTTGGAAATGAATTAAATGTTTTAAAAATTATGGTTTGGGCTAGTTCCCGCCTGTACAAATATTTGAGGACCACTGTATAGCAAATAACATTTTCGTTCATCGTAATACGCGTTGTTTGCAAAAGGCAGAAGGTTTAAAAAAGGGGTGGGGTGGGAGTGGTCGTTTGAGTTATAACTACGAGGAAAAACCAATAACTGTACACAAATTGGAAATAACTGGGCAGTACTGGGCACCACACATTGTACATTAATAATACATAACTGGGCACCACTAACTGGACATGGACATCTGCTTACCTCTTCTGTCAATCTACTGGACTTGTCTGACCAGGAGCCGTCCAGCTCAAGCCCCGGGAATGGCCTGTACTCTGAGTCCACCCAGTGCTGGCCTCTCTCGGCGTACTTGCCGAACTTGGGCTCAACGTCATACTGGGCGGCACCGGTCTTGCCGGCGGCACTGTTCACTTTCACGCCAGAGTAGCTTCCCTTGTCCTCGTGCTGTCTCTGACCGCTGGAGGCCGTAGGCGTTGGGCCGGGCTTCCCCGTAGTGGACTGAGACTCGCCGGTGTAACGGCCCCACCACACCCGCTTCTTGTCGGTCTCGGTCAGCTGTTGAGGCAAAGAAATCCAGCAGACGATAAAAGATAGATTAAAAAACAGCTTGCAGTTAAATTAATAAATCAAAATATTAATTTAAAAAATATTTTAAAAAATTTTAAACAATGAGTTTAATGATAAGTTTTAAATGAGTTTTTTTAATTGTTGGAAAATAAAAAGGACGCAACAATCTTCCGTCTACAAAAGAAACACAGTACACATTTTCTTTAAGACACCCGGCTAAAAATATTTTATGAAATTTTAAACTCTTCAATTGTTATAATCCGTCGTAGTGTGATGTTAAAAAAATTATTGTACACAATTATGGTGACTATTTGTCATGAAGAAGATATTTGAGAATTATTATTTTTATTATTATTATTATTTTAATCCCGGTCTTCCCAATAGAAATTTGTTTCGTTTCAGAACATCTGCGTTTGTGTTCTAACATTTGTATATTCTCGCCTGATTTACTTCGGAGCATTGTCGTAGCTAGGGATTTGGGGCTCTGTAGGGATGACCTCTTTTGGGGGCCCTGCACCGTTAAATTTGACTTCATGACATGAGATAATTTACACTCCTTCGGTGGGCCCCCTCAAGCGGGGACCCGGTGGACTTTCAAATTTGGACCCCCCCCCTAGCTACACCACTGCTTCGGAGTGAAGCAATCACGAACGAATACAAATACGAAATTTTGGGATTCGACACCAAAGTCGCAACCGTGTTTTATAAGAATTCGTCGTTTGCACTCAAGACATCGACAATAAACGTTGAGAATTAAATCTAGAAAATTATAACATTATTTTTTTAAAAAATCTGTTCTGCTTGTGGCATTTTAAATAATTTATTAAATTATTATAATTTATAATATATAGATTCTATATATTTTAATTCCCTCAGTTGCGGAAACTTTGAAGTATTTCCACGCCATGCCACTGTTCAATGCGTGCACTATTTCTGTTTTATTTGTTATTGTTATTTTATTTTCTGTGAGTGTATGAGTTTTAAATAAAAAGTCATGAAACACCATATTACACAAGAAAAGAATATAAAAACTACAAGAGGCATTTTATTCGCTTTTCTAAGTTAAATTTAACCAACAAATAATTTAATAAAAACACTTGCAGCTGTGATTCCGGGAGAAAATATTGTTAGAAAAACGATAAGAAACTTCACAGAACCCGGATGTTCCATGGATGATTAGATAATTTTTGAAAGTCACCCAATCCAATTGTCAGTTCTTTAAAAAAAAAAAGTTAACGATAGTTAAATGAACTGTAGTTAACGGAATAATTATTAAATGAACTGTGACACAGAGAAACACTTCCATCCTAACGTGGAGCCAAGACTTCACATTTTATAGATGTTGTCAGTATCGCTAGGTGTCAGTATCGAACTGAGTGGACATGCCCAAGTATTGACTCTCCCGTTAACTGAGTAAATAAATGCGCGCTAATCACGTGCTAATGCTCTCCTAATATTTTTATTTTTAAAAAGGCCTTGGGTTCAAGACGTTGAAACCTTTTATTCGTTCTGGGTTTCGCTTTGTTGTTAGAAGGTGGATGGTGGG